>CABPRJ010002369.1:370009-637212 GCA_902439185.1 Cinara cedri
AATTTATAATTAGTTGTGACTTGTGGTCTTGTGTTAAAACTAGATACACTGTAATTAGTAATAACTAATAACTACTTATAAAAAGTAGTTAATCTTGGTCGTCGCTGTATGGAGTCGCCTGTACCACCCATGGTCGTCTTAAGAACTCACGTCTATTCATTTTTGATTTAATCTATCTACGGTTGTTCAAAGCAATTCAAATGTCATCCGTAAATAATACATTATAAGTTTGCCAATTACGCAAATAGTTTGCGTGGTTTCTAATACGTAATGGAAGTAATAAATAACATTATAAAATTGTATTTTCCCTTTCTATCCTATACGTAAGTATAGGATGATATGGTTAAGTACGGCTTGAAATGTGTTTTTCTGCTTGTCTTTAATACCACATCGCTAAATACAAATCCTGCCACACATCTCTGCAACTTCTTATCGCTGAGTTTCCCGCTCGAATGCCGAAACCGAGTTAAGGTTCCCTACTTCTTCTTAACAAAATCTCCCTAAAGGCTTTTCCCTCCAGGGTCTTCTTCAATAACTCGCACAACTAAGAATAAAAAATGTATTTTTTTTTTCTTGTGACAGGCGTGAGATCACGGCTCTGCAAACCGAAAACTACAGCCTAGAACGTCAACTGTTCAGCTACCAGAAAAGCATGTCGATGGTGCAGAGCCGGGGCACCACGTACTCGGACGAACTGGACGGGACGGACGGAGGCGGCGGAGTTCCCGTCGACGATCAGGACGATCGTCCGGACCGTCCACCGGGCGCCGGTGTCGGCGTCGGTGGCGGCGGGCCTTTCTACGACGACAGTGCACCCGCATCGTTGGGCTACCCGCTGCCCCATCATCAACACCACCATCAGCAACAGCACCAACAACACCATCAGCTCCATCACCACCAACCGCTGCCGCCGCAACAGCAACCGCACCACCACCATCCATGAGATCAACTGTCGTTCCGCGAGACCGACGGCCACCATCACGCGCCGCACTACCGGTATTCGGACGGCGGCGGTGGCCCGGCCACGTGGACGTCAATGGCTAGCAACGCGGTCACGTCCGTGTTCAAAAAGGCCCAGAGACGGTTCAGCGTCATTCTGTACAACAACAACAATCCTATGTGAATACTCCCCCACCTTTACCTTCTCCTGACTCTTATATTGTTATAACATACAACGATACGCGTGTAAATACGAGTGTAATAATATTATAACTAGGATTTATATGCTCCTAAAATCCACAAAAAAAGCGTTTGAAAATGATGAAAAATCCCTACAAAAATCGTAGAGGAGTTTAAAAGTCCCTCTTACCGTGTTCACTCGTTTAATTATTGTTTGACGGTTTATTCGCTATTTTTAATCGTTTTCATATGGATTTTGAGTGCGTTTAAATCCGGGCCCTAACCATTACTATTGGTTCGATTTATGGTTTTTTTTTTTTTTTTATAAATATTTTCTGGGAATTTTCGTCGAGTATGGTACCCCGGGATACGATTTAACCGAACGTCCCGCGGAGATTTTTTTCCCATCAGACCGTTCACCCTGTATAATAGAAATACTACGTGTACATATACGCATTTCGGAATGCTTCAAGCCCGTCTGTATAGAATATTGTTGCAATAATATTTATTACTCGACGAATTCAGCCATGCGCATAATAGTCGTATATTCACGTATATACGTGACCCATATTTTACACATACACACACACAGGTGGATGAAATTCGGATTTCGTTTAAACTTATTTTCGTCAAAACGCCAGAGAAAATATTTATTATTATATTTTTTTTTTTTCGAAATCTCACGACAAAACTTTTGTAAACAATTTAAACAGGTATACGACATTATTATTATACCCACCGCCTTTTCTTCAGGGGGTCGATTTCTTTTATATATATGTATTTTTATTTTATTTTTTCGTAATTTTTACACAATATTAGTAAATATAGTTAGTATTATAATTAAATAATAATAAAAAAAAAAAATCGAGAAAAAAAAATATTTTAGATTTGAATTTTAAATTTCAATTTTTGATATTTTAATAACCGTAAGTATATCAACTATTGTTTAA
Organism: Cinara cedri; assembly: GCA_902439185.1. Classification (NCBI taxonomy): domain Eukaryota; kingdom Metazoa; phylum Arthropoda; class Insecta; order Hemiptera; family Aphididae; genus Cinara; species Cinara cedri. The sequence goes on from CABPRJ010002369.1 coordinate 372,079, forward strand.
GCCCATAAGTCTGAATCGCAGTTCTTGTCTTACTATAATAATATTAGGGTTTTATTCTAAATTTCTGTTTTAAATTTTTTAATAAAAACAGAAATTCACTTTCTATCGCTACAATTACGCAGTTATACAATTGATCAATCCTCGTATAAAGACACCCATTATCTAGAAAAGTAAATATATATTAACTTTTTATTATTATTATTTACGAGTAGGTTGCCATTTGAAAATCCAAAGTAGTAGTTTCACACCCAAAATATAAGGAACAAAAAATAACGTAAATTTAATATTTTAGAGATGCCTGTTTCCTAAATTTTCTAATAAAAAAAATTCCTAAAAAAGTTCATACTTTCCAAAATAATGAGTGTCTTATCTTGTATCTATTTGTTTCATCTTTAGTCTTTCTCTTAGTTTTATACATCGTATTTTATACCGTTTTCTAATTATTTTGATTGATTTCATAACCCATTACAACGACAATTCGATGGCAACGTCTATGTGATGATCCAAAAATAGATAATAGGTTGGAACAACAAATTATTATGTTCGTCTTCGAAGCGGAAACTCGCTAAACGATTAATATTTCTATCTCTTGTACAGTTATAATTAATCATTTTTTCGTACCTAACGCATAAGATTAAAAATAAAAATACAAAAATGGAAAACTACGTGTTTTTCCGACAAATATGTAAAATATACATTTTATGAATTTTGGCAATTTAAATTTTTACTCGTTCGACTGATTCATTGTAATATTATGATATACCAAAGCGTAGAAGGCGTAAGTAGGTTTTTTTCGTAATTTGTACATTGAAATATATTCAATTCGTTTTAATTACCTAGATTTAATTGCACTGCAACCTTAATGTTTCATTAAGTGTATTGAATCGAATTTTATAGAATAGTATACGTGCGTAAGCGTCCAGTAATTTCAACGGTGAAGTTTAATAGGGAAATCCAAAGCCGATTTAATGTCGTAGTGTTGTTTAGTCATTCGTCAAACATGCCAAACACTATTTTCGTATTAATTAAATTTGACACCAAACTCTACGAACAGGACCATAATATAATATATATGTAATATAGTTGTATATATGAATATTATCGATTGAAAATATTACGGAAAACGGATACGTAACTTTTTCGTGACAATTTTTGAAATACTCGAAGTAATCTTCAAACGTCATACTGCAGTAGTCTGTAAGTCTTTGTGATTAAGAATTAGTATGGTAACTATACTTTGGTGTCAGAACGTATAGTATTTTGTATTTTCGTTTAGTGTACAGTAATTATTATTTGTTATAAATATTTAATTGTAAAAATTAAAACTGAAAATAATTATTATGTTTTTTCGTATACTTACGTAAGTTTTTATTTGCATTTCGAAAGCACGGAAAATCACTGCACCGTGAAGAAGTTTATCATATATATTACCTTTTAATTTGCATTTAAACTCCCAATTGATAAATTGACGTACAGCAATACAAAGGTCGAATGTGATAAATATTTGTACAACCCACCCCCTCCCTCTCTCCCTTGTTTCCTGCATTCGTGCATGCGCTGTAGATGTACAGCTTGCTAATATATAATAATACTCGTATAATGTATTGGTCTATATTATGTTCCTTTTCGGTAAATGTCGATTACTTAGAACGCTATTATAATACATTGTGATTTGAATACAATCGGATTTGGGTAGTTCGATTTTTCACGTTCTTCCTCCCAACTCTGATCAGGTGATGCGAGTGAAAATGTCGGGGTCTTTTTGTTGATATTACCTACGCGTTTCTCCGCAAGACACTCTCTATTCGATTGATTTATCGTGGGACGTATGTGAACACGTGATATTTATAATAACGTGCGCGCATACAAGGCGATTGATTGATATTTGATTAAGTTTGAAATCCCCAGACGGATGTGTGTTCGATTCAATTCAAACGGAGATTAAAAAGAAAAAAAAAAGGTGTGTGAGTGTACGTATATGTGTGTGATGGATTGTGAAACTGTTACCTAAACAGAACATCCATCGATTCCACGACGACGAGGTAACTATAGCTGCCTATGCCTACCTATCTGTGACCTATCCGTTTTTTTTTTTTTTTTTAAACTGAAAAAAACCGTTTTTTATATTATTATCTTTTTCCTCCGTAGGTACGCAGGGCATTATTCAGTGAATATCTTCTTCGTGTCCACGAAAAGATAGATCAAACCTTTCCCTTGATTTTTGGAATTTCCCCAATTACCTTTCTACCTACCAGTGATAGTATTTCTTATATAAAACATAATATTTTTTTTACGAAATCTTATAAAAAAAATACAATAATTTACCATTTATTTTCTAGTGGACACACACTTAGCGAAATCGTACATTATCTACTGCATGATGTCCAATAAACTTTACTGTGTATCCATTTAGACACAGAAAACCTCCTTAAATTATTCCTCGATACACCGCCACCGTCGCTTTCTATTGCTATTAATACAACAATGCATAACACCATCACTTAAATTTTAAACTGTCGCAGTTGAAGATTATATTTTCTGAACATATCGGATTACGTTATTCTTATCACGATAATGTAATTATATTGCATTTAAATAAAGTAATGATCTAATAATATCTTAGACGTCTTTTTTTATAATATAATATGACGTTTCCCGAATAAAAACTGTTTCACAAGAACGCAATATTCCATTTTATAGGTATACCTATATTCTAAACAATTTTCTATATAATATTTTTTATATTCAACTTTGTTTTAATACAAATATATTATTTTATAACAAGTTTCTTAGCATGTTTCGCACAGTATAATTTTAGATTTGCATTATTGATATACATTAGTAACGTATTTGAGTGAGGAGGTTAGAAAATCCCCTTGATCATTTTTAGTATCTCTTATTTATATGACTATAAACTTCCCTATATTTTAAATTCGAATTATTCACTTTTTAATCAATAAAATCAAAATATTATTGCGTACCTACTTTTAGTTCTTCTTATATCTTAGGTAATTCGATCGCTAGGACCATTCCGTCAAACAACCTTGCCTCTAGTTTTCTCTATATTCGATGGCTGAATCTTCCAGTCCATACCTACTCCTAACGCTTCCACGTCCCTCCTGACTAAGTAATCCCAAGCCTGGTCTTCTCAGCGGCTGCTTTCCAGTACGATTTTCTTCAAGTATTGTACGCAAGAGTGAATTTAAACTTTGCACGCATACTCAGCCCACCGTAATCTTTGGTTCCTAAAATTTTCAATATGTACGGTTTGCGTAAAAGTGACTCCTACACAACAATTTTTCTTAACTTCCACTCATTACGTAACGTGTCTTTCAAAGGCCCAAAAATCATTCGTAATATTTTCCTTCCTAGAACTATGAGCTTTCTCTTTCATCAATTTTCCTTGCTGGCCATGTTTCAGCTTCATATGTTATTGCGTCATACATAACTGTATTTTTAAATCCTTTGACAATGATCGCGGTCCAAACAGTTTTACAAGCCCGTAGAGACATTTATTTCCCGATTGAATTCTTGGCATATTACTTTTAAATTTAATTTAATCTCAACGCAGCTTGTGATTCCTTTATGAGCATAATGTTTCTATGCCAATCTCTATCAGTTTTATTAGTTTGTACTGGAAATTATCCTACATATAGTTAATATATCAAAAAACCTGAACCTACTTAGACATTTTTAATAAGTAGTTTTACACCAAATTGGTACATCAAACCATTATTATATTATCATAATATGAAGGAGATTAGATTATAGAAATAATAATTATTAGTATCTATAGTTATTTAATTCCAATGATAATTTTATGGCAGATGTAATTAGAAATTATTCTTATAATTTTTATTTTTTTAAATCTAGTATCACATTACACTGTACAATTTCCAAATCCAATATGGGAGATAATAAATATGGACAAAATCCTCAATACGCCGCTAGCTCACACGTTAAATATAATCGACTTTTTAAACACAATGTAGACCTACATATATTTTTGACCACTACAGTATTGTATAAACCGTACCCCTTATAAATTCATAAATAATCGTTTTTAGCTCTTCTGGCTGAATTCCGAACGATTAATCCGAGTCATTATTAAAAACATACATTTCAAAACACACATGTCGACATTAATAATAGGACGTGTTTCCCGACCTTGTTTATTATGTACCTATACACATAGTCGTAGATACCTTTATTAATTTCATGTCCGGTGTTTCCGAAATGTCTTGCGCTGAACATTTTTGTTACTCGAGTTTTTTGAATTTTTTCAAAACACGAGGCTAAATACCTCACACAGAACAGTTTTATAGGGTGAACTTAAAAAGGTATATATTAACTAATCGAAATTGACTCAATATGACGATTATTATTATATTTTCAATTACAAATATATTTTACTATACAAAGTGATCCTCTTATGAGTTATGATAATCCAAAAATTTCCTCGGAAGATTTTAAGTAAATTTGTTTTCTGTTTTTTTTTCCACAACTACAGTCAAATCGTTAAAACTTTATTTAACGCAATTTTCAAACACGTACTCAAATACTGTTTATTTTTCTAAACATGTTGATAGGCATAATACCAATATCGGATTTATCATTAATAAGTTATAAACATTTAACGTCTAGACAGAAGGAGTAGGAAGAGGTTATAAAATGGATATGCATTACTCATTATTCTGCATTATTCATTACCTTTCATTTCTCTTCCTATCTAAATTTTAAACTTTTATAACTCATAAACGGTCCATAACCAAATATTAATGTTGTACATATTATGATATCACGGTTTTTAAAAAAATATTTCTGTTCAAATCTGTCTTCGAAATGGGGCAAAGTTTCTGTTTGTGAATAAAAAGTATATAGGTACTCATTTAAGGTATAAGAAGTAAGGGTATAAATTATAAACGGTTTTAAAACAATGCGCAAACGAATCCATAATAAATTAAAAAGACATAAATCAAATTCACTAAAAATCCACCGAGAAAATTACTGATTCGTGACTCACCCGGTAGTATATTTTTTTACTACCTATATGTATTTTCTTTTAGAAAATATTGTTTTTGGACGTATAATATAAGTAAAAGATATAGCTGCAGTAATCTACAAAAAAAAAAACGCATGTATTATTATTACTAAGTATATTATTATTATTATTATTAGGTATTTTATTGATAATGTTTAGCACACACAGGTGTTCCGGTATACCACGCCGTGTACCTATTTCGTGACGGCCGGTAACCGGGACCCGCGTGTTCACTATATGAGCACGAAAAATTTAAGCGAAAATTCTAAAAAATATTATATATTATATTATTATTATGTATATATATATATATATATATATAATATAAATTTATTTATAGCGTTAACACGTTTGTCAGTGTAAGTGTATTATAGAGGTTACACACTCTTGTATACGTAATAGCACCTATACATAATGCATTTTGTGTACGATATAATCACATAGGTCGATTCGAAAAGTATTTTTTTTTTCTTTTATACATTATGTTTAATATATAATAAACGTGTAATGTGTATATTATTACCTATAAAATATATTTTATTCGAAACACGTATTTGTTCGGAACATCGATGTTTAGGGTTGAATTTTCTACGGAGATTCCTTACCCTCCCCCCCCCCCTAATTTTTATTTTCTCCGGTTTTGATCTAGTGCCAAAGACACTTATTGGTCGCCGCCATCGTAAAGTATAGTCATGCAATATAGTTGCGGTCGTCCATTCGTCGCGTCTATCTGTCTGCGTCTTTTCACAAAATGTCATTACTCTCTAGTTTTCCCTCTCTCTAGCTCTCTTTCATTTTGGTACGCGCACAAATACATTTCCCCTCGTTTTTTTCCTCCGTTGTTTTCGCTCGATCTCAACATAAACTCACGTATAGGTCACATAAGTGTATAATAATAATATATCGATGAATATTTTGTTTTTCTTTTCCTCTTCAGTTTCACCGGCACGTGTGCACCGACGTGCGAACGTTTTTAATATTACGTGCAGTGCGGACGTGAAATCGTTAGATAACGGCGCTTTTGGCTGCTGATTATTATGAATAATATGAAGATTATTTAAAACACCTAATATTATAATGTAGGTACCGAAGACGTATAGGAATAAACTATTATATATGAGGGAAATTCTGGCTATCAATTATTTGCAATAGGAGTGAATTGTGAATTGAAAAAAGAAATGAATTCCTGTAGTAATTTTGAAACGAAAGTAGCGGGGAGAGTAAGACCTCTTCGATAGGTACAATAATATTTTATACATCACCTACTTACAGTGTAGTGAACTTATTCTTTTGAAATGCTCGAAAACTGAATACAAATAAAATCATAGATATGTATACCTATACATAATACCTGCCTCCACAATTTTATATGGACGTAGAAATTCGTAAAAAAATTATCCATCTATATATTTTTGTTCATTCACATTTAGAAGTATATACTCGCTGTGTGAGTGTAGATACAGTCGCCTATTGTGCTAATTATTTGATTCTGGAACGATAATAATATTTCACCAACATCCGTTATTACCGTTATTATCCCCAGGACCAATAAGAAACACCGTGTACGAAAATTAACATTCCATAATAACACTAGCTGCATAATATTATGATGGTCGTGTAACACGGATACGGGAACTATAATATAATTATAGGTATATACCTACTATACATAAAATTATGTTATTATAACATACTGTAAATATTTATTGTTCGTTAATTGTATTATTATTTTTTATTTTATATTATGTAAGCTGTAATAATTTAAAGTTTTCGTTAATATTGTACGTATAGATTAAAAATCTGTACTTTTAGTTTTCACTGTTTTTTTTTTCTTTTTAGTATTTTACGGCCGTAACGGGCACACAACAGCTGTGAACGGTTCGCTAAACCGTTAAAATAGGAACACGGACGATCGCCAAAGTACACTATATCTATTATAATAATATAAAATATATTAATAATTGATAATAATAGATTTTTTTAATGTTATGTTTCTTTTTTTACTATGTATACTTAAAACATTATATTCTAAAAAAAAAATTTAACTATCCTATTTCGATAAAACTTTATGTAAATTTACGTTTATCTAACACAGGGCGTATTATATTATACACATCTATAATGTAATAATAATAATTTGTAAGTATGCTATTTTTTTCTCTTATATTTTATATTCGTGCGTTAGAAGTTTAAATAATGTGTCCGAGAATCTCTGTGACGGGTAACCCCACCCCCTCTCTCTTCCCGGAATCCAAATTATCCGTTTGGCTTATCCTACGAAGTTTTTTGCGGGAGGAAAACACCGAGAGGGCCGGAGAATTATCGAAGAAAAACTTCACACGAACGTACTGTAATTTATGTATAAATATAAATTTCCGTATTCTAACAAATATATTACGCATTGTTTCTTATAACATTATAATAATAGCTCTATACTTACGGCTGGCATGAATTTATATATAAATATAGAGAAGATATTAATGTTGAAAACGAAAAAAAAAATACTTATTTTTTATAATGCTTATCTTATATACTTGTACTTTCTATACGTAGACATAATATTATAATATTATAATTTTATCTTATTATTATACTCTTAAAACGTGTTAAGTGAGTCTTGTAAACATTTAAAAGCTTCATCATTCGACTATAATATAACACAACAATATAATATAATAATTATATATTATAAATAAAATATGTAAACATATTATACAGGGTCTTCCAAATTGTATATAATTTAGAAGACCTTGTTTAATATAATATAATATCATCATCATTTTGACCACTATAATATTTATCTGTCAATTAAAACAATTTAAAATATGATATTTAAACGATTCTTACCTTATAAGTACCTATTGTGATATTATCGATTTGTTTCTATTTATTTATATTACATTTTATATTATTATAATCATATTTTAATTTAGTCGGTAAACGCCATAGTTGTACTCGTTTATTAATTATTAATATTATTTTACGCATAATAACAATAAATATAAACACGTTCTACACATTTTCAATTTAATAAACTGTCAAATCGAACACCCACCACCTTGAATAATCTTCGTCGCCTTGTCGCGAAAATAAAATACAATCAAAGAGCTCGGTGCAACAAGACATGATCGTTTTGTATAGTGTTGGGTTTAAAGGTTGGATTTTAGGTGATAATCGAATGAAAAGTTCATTATCAAATAAGCATAATAATTATATTATAATTAAACACACGTATAAGTACAAGCACCTACTGTATGACCGATGTTTATTTCAATTTTAAATCTGTGGACTCGTCTTCCTTTTGCTCTTTGCAAAAAAAAGAATTTTTTGGATCAAACAAGTCCATAGCAATATATTCTCCATATTTATAATAGACGTGCAGACTTACTTGAAGTATTATTTCTGCACCGAACTCACCTACAGGTTAAAGCATTCAATGTTGTGTTCTTAACTATTAGACATTTTCCAAAAAAAAAAAAGTGAACTTTCCTCGTATTTGTTGCACTTGAACTGTTTTATTTTCAAGTGTCCGGGGGACAGACCTGCCGGTGACTTTTACCGCAAAATAAGGAATCCTCCCTCGGTCGTAAATGGTTTGTTTATACAAGTACATTGTGTCCTCGATAAATACCAATATAATATTTTATTTCACTTGAAAATGATTAGCCAATATCTGCACAAACACTATATATATATATAAGCAAGGATGGGCAAACTAGCTTTATTTCAAAATGATTATCTAGATACTCGATATTAGATACATAAAATTGATTTTCAGTATTTAGATACCACATATTATATACCTATGTAACAAATATTGCACTACAAGATATTCGATATTTACATGTTATGTATTTAAATATTGAATACTCGATACATCGATTTCAATATCACAATATAATATGTTCGATACCTTCCAGAACTGTTTCGCGATACAAGATAAAATATTGTATCTGAGATACCCGTGTCGAAAATACTGCCCAACTCTGTGTATAATTTTTATCATTCAATACTAGTAGTCCGCAATACAGTACAGAATTTTAGAGGGGGAGGATGGAGTATCTATCTCTTCTTTTTACATATATTTTACTGCACATCTACGTATTTATTTTTCATTATTCATATAATATACGAACATAAAGGCGTTTAATTATTCGGGTATACGTCGTACAAAATACAATTTTTTTTTGCACTTGTACATCCCCCGTTGAATTTTCTTTTCAATATTCAAGCACTGATATTATTTATTTTTTATTTTTTAATTTATTCTGTTGAAATCAATAAGCTAGATTCCTACACCTAAGCAAATGGCGACGAGGGCATTTTGTCGGTGTTAGATACGCGACGATTACATTATTTTACGGATATTATTACAATTATATTTGCATCATAATTATACATTATATTATTATTATTATCATAAGTAAATTTTACTGATTGTTTAAATATACTATATTATAATATCCTTAATGCAAAACTTATAATATAATATTGTTCTAACTTTTATTATAATATTATCATGCATTATCGGTTAATATTTTAATATTATAATATTATACCATAACAATATTATAATTATTATTATAACGGAAATAAATCAACAATTAATATTAATATAGTCTGTTTGCTATAAATACCAACCCCACATTGTGTTTGTGTTCCATTTCTATGTCCCATTACAATATGGCTTATAGGTATATTCATAATAATATGTTAAGGGACTTCATCACTTACATTTGTTTTAATGTTTTCTCTTAATTTTAAGCATTTTATTAACTGAAATAAAAGAAATAAAAATAATTAGTAGAATCCATAGTAAATAATTTTCTTCGTATAGAATTTATAATTGGTCCCTTTGCCTTAAACTCGACCAGACAGTCACGACAGGTGAAAATCATGAATCCATTTGCGGCTTTGCTACTATATTATTAGATTTTATGTTGATTATTATCTATTTTTAACATCATTATGTTGCTTTCAGCATGCTTGACAAGTAAAAATGTCTAAAATCAATTTCAAAAATACTTTATTGTGTACACGTGAGCATATTTTGTTTACCAAATCGCACAATAACAGAATAAATACTTGCAATCAGGACCGGAACATTTTAATATTGTTGTGAAATCTCATATTTCTTTAAGCCAATAAATTTTTATTTTTTTAAAAGTTATCGAAATTGCCTATCCACAACTCCTTAAATATTTATAGTGTGGCTGCCTTCTAAACACTTTCTTTAGTTATTTCACGGTTATCTACACAAGTTGATAAAGGAGTGTTATCACTGTCAAAGTGACGTTTGAGTAAATTATCAGCACTAGTAGTCAACGACTCTACTTTAACATCAAAATAGTTCGATTTGACATGCAATTATTCAATCTATGATTTAGGTACTTAGCATTTTTTATGTTTGTGTAATTATTTATGAAAACGTACAAATGTAAATGTACAAACGGTATAGCCCTCGTGCTCCAACCTATGTAGATAACCGTGGTTGCGGTTAAATAATCCCGACCATTTACCGACTTTATTTATTTATCGGTCATTTATTGGACTCAATAATAATTGTCTAACGCTTGTATTCCATTTCAATAATATTACTAAATCAAAAAAGTAAGAATTTAAATTTTTTTTAAAAATAAAATAAACTAATTTAAAATTAAAAACTGTTATAACTGATTTGGTAAAAAAAACTATTAAAAAACCATTAGAAACTACCAAATGAATATAACTACCCTTTTTCTACACACAAAAAAATCGGTTATATTGAAAAAATATAGGTTAAAAGGGAGTATTTAAATAAATATTTTTTGCTTGTTTTATCAAAATTAGATGGAGGTTTATTTTGTATTTACTGCGCAATTTGTAATTACGCGAAAACATTTACTGGTTCAAAAAAACGTAGTATCCTTCAAGCACATTTTAAATGTCTTGTATCTGAACCTTTAATACAATTTGCGAAGTTGCTCGGGAAGAATGAGTACTTCAAAACATATACTTGAAACTTTAAGTACATTGCTATAGAAATGATTAGAGTATGATCATTGGTCACTCTAAAAAATATCTATAAACCTTAATGTTTACTGTTAGAATTATTTTGTTTAAAGTAATCTTTTAATTACTGACAAATCACAGATAGCAATAATAATAATATATTATATTTGACAGTAATGAAATACTATATCGTATATTTGTGTTTATAGTATATTAGTATAGTAGTATATTTTACTATATTTAATATATAATCATAAATGTATATATTTGTTCATTTTGATATCGATGCCTACTTAAAAACGTCTTGATGATGCTCAAAAAGCACGAGATAAAAAAAAAGGTAAATCTTGTTATTTACTAATAAAATGCGTACAAGTTACTAGGTGGGTAACTAGTAACTAGTAAGTATAGTAATATGGTACTCAGGGGGACTGGGATCTCATGACGCGTTGCGTCGAATCAGCTCTTTTTAGTTTTAATATTATATAGACAAGACTAAATATACTAGCAATGTGTCTTATCATTCAGACATATGTTTAGATGTAGATAAAATCGTTCATAAATTAGTATTCAGTCCGAGGAAATTAAATATTGTATTATAAATGTTATTTTATTTAATCAAAACTAAATAATTACTAACATCAAAACTGTTTATACTCTTTTTTTGCATCATAAGAAATCAAGTGTAAAGCTGGAGGTATACAGGGCCATGAATGTTTTTGAAAAATTCTTAAATACGCCACTGGTTTCACCCTTATCACTATCGTAATTACTCATTGTTTAGTAATTTATCTTTTAAAAAGGATACTTGTTTGCCTGTAGCAACCAAATTAAATAATATAATAATAGATTTTTTTTCATTCGTGTCACTAAGGTAACTCCATGAAAATGTAATTTGTTTACCTAACCACACTAACACGATCACTACAACAGTAGACGTGTAAAAGTTGTAACTGTAACACAGTTCCTTGGACTTGTGCCAGCTAAACATTCTGTTATCCGTTTCAGCACCTAGAAAGCATTCCTCGTTTTTTTAGTTGGTCCATTTTAACCGTACGTGTGTGAAAGTTTCTTAATGTGAAATATATGTATTATGTAAATTTATAAAATATGTGATATTATCAAAATGTGTTGCTCTTGTAGTTATGATATTAATAATTTTAACGAACCGTTGATAGTGGCCTAGTGACCTTATATATTCAATTCATTACCTAAGGGGTTAAACAATATTAGGACAGCAATCTTTCTCGTGTTCTGTATATGAAGTGTCCACATTTTCATCAAGACTGGTACAAAACTGTAAATTTATATAGTCAGACAGACAAACATTCAATTTTATATAGGTACCTACAATTGCCTACAGAATGCATCATTTTAAAACAATTGCAGTATATTATAGCTTTCTCTCAAAATGTACTCATACTTTGAGTATTTTAATAGACAACGATGAATTAATACTAAAAATAATTTCTATTCGAGTTTAACATGGGTTAATGAACATTTTTCTGATATTCAAATTTTCTATCATTTTATATCTTAAAGAATATGAGCACACATTAGTTTCGTGAGACTACAGATCGTGCTAACACATCGCAGGCGCAAATATTTATTGAATACTACATATTTCCAAAATTTTAACGAATTTCTCTGCCATAAATTTCGTGACGTAAAATACGTTTAATTGCCTTAATCGTTCGGTTTCAGCTGTCAATTGATTTTTTTATTTTTTTTGTATTTTTTATACAATGACACATCTCTTTTAGACCCATTAACAAATAGAATATTGATGGCAAGTAATTATATTATAATATTATTGCTCGGAGTTCAAAATCAAAACGATAACATTTTCTATACTAAAACTGTGCAACGTTATAATATTACTATTATGTGGGTACAATTATTATTAAAGCCGTACAATGCCGATATTTTTAAAGACAAATACTGAATTTTTAAAATCAATTAATGAAAATGAAAGATAATAACAGCGATTAATATAATAATAATTGAATAATAATTTACTTATCCCTATATTATACAATATAATAATATGGTAGTGGTATAATATTGAAATTATAATTAACTTTTATTATGTTCCATATTTAAACGGTCGTAGATAAACATTTAATAATCGATTAAATTATCTAACACAAACGTGTAAATTGTCGCTGCCTTTCAGTTAAGGTATAACAACGACAGACGTCCAAATACCATTTTTTTTTTTTTTTATATATATATTCGTCACACAAAATGTAACAATAATATTTAATTTTAATTTTTTATTTATTATATTATCGTTAAAATTTATAATTTTACAGTGAAGTTATTAACGTTTTAATACTTAATATTCGCATTATTAAATATTTGTATTTTTTTTTTTTATACTTATATATGTTTATATTCGGGATAGTTTCTATATTGTTTTATACTACTCTACTCTCCCGTGAGCAAAATCTAATTAGTATAAAACACGAGACGACATACCTACCAACCATAAACAAATTTATATGATGAAAACTGAAAATCACAATTTATAGACCTTTGTTCAGGTAAGTGTTGGAATGATTAAAATACACACCAATATATTTTATTGCCGTTCGTTTTACAACAATATTTACTGACCGAAAAAGCATAAGAGCATGTATGCGTATATTAAAAAAAAAATTGTATACAATCTATACAAAGCCTTTTGTTTAATATTCTAAACCTTAAAGGCAGTAAATTCATATTAAAAATATAAATTTACTTATTTTGTCTAAACCCGAAAGAAAATAATACATCTATTTAAAATTAACATTGTCAACGAAATATTATTAGAAACAAAATATGTTGCCCTACTGGGTATAATTATGTATAAGTTAGGTACCAAAAAGAAATATTATAATATACTTAACTACACAATAGTATAGTCTGATAAGTGATAACATTTAAAATTGAAACTTCCTTATCGGATAATATATTGTACATTGAATAGTATACCTGTAGACGTAGATAATTAATACGAAATTTAATATTTGTCGGTATAAATAATTCACGACGTCGCCTTAAACTTTTAATAAATTTATAAAATACGCATTTCCATAGCATTGCATACCTACTAATTATCATTATTCACTCTATCATAAGCAAAACGTATAAGTTTTCCAAATATTACTAGAAATTAGTATCACTCGATCACCCAACTTAACATAACCTTTGAACGATTAAAAACCTAAATTAATACGTACGTGAGCACGGAGTCCGTATACACCTGAATGAACAATTTGTACTCGCTTATACTTAATATACGTGAATTTACCATCCGTGTTCACGTTTCTTATTGTTTTTCTTATTATTGTAAATACGTATTCAGCCACAATATTATTCCAAACATTTTTGGCTGTAATATGATTCACCGAGGTTTTATTTCCGGCTGTTTTACAAGTCCCCCGTGAAAGCATGTACACGTGAAATAGGGAGCTCTGTAGTATTTACCCTACACTCTAATCTCGTGTTGCGTTTTCCATAGTTTCAATAACGAAATAACAATGCAAAATAAATATTTTTTGTCACAAGTATTTATAATTGTGTATAAGATTAAACAATTTATAACTATTCCAATAAAAAATAATTTAATATGATCACACCACTCGTACAATGTAAAATTAAAATCACTACAAACCTTAGACGCATTATACTTATATTTTAATAACAATCGTGTTTAACCCCAACAATAAATTTCGTATCCTGCAGAATCATTTTAAGTTTTTATTATTATTATTATAATTATTATTGTTATTATAATTATTATTATTATTATTATTATTATTATTATTATTATTATTATTATAATTATTATTAATACTAATATTATTAGTATTATGATTATTATTATTACTATTATTATTATTATTATTATTATTATTATTATTATTATTGTTATTGGACTATATTGTGGTACATCTAAATTATGAACACCATGGTATTTGTTCGTGAATATCTATTACGTGTCCACACTCCTTATCTTAAAAAAGCTCCATGATAAACAAATAGACCGGCTGAATCTCGCCCTTAACTTTTGGACTTTCCCAGTTAACCATCTCTCCCACAACTTATAGATCATTTCCGTAGGAAGTATAATATTTTGTTATTGATATTGTCTAATGGACACATCTGTAAAAAGAATCTTACTCTAGTAGGTATCTAATGGACTTGATACTGTGTATCCATGTTGTAGTCAAAATGTAGACGGTTAAAAAGTTATTTATGGGCATAAACATGATAAGATTGTGTAACTACTGGACACAATAGCATATCAAATGTATCAATTTAACAGTTTGCAACTCGAATCATCTTAACATAAAATAATACACGAAATATACAATGCAGTAAAAAGTTGTAATAGTTGTAAAATAAAATGTAAACAATAAAAACAATATTTACTGTTTTAGTTGTAAAAAAAATAATAAAAAAAAAACAATATTAACAGCAGCAGTTTTCATTTTCAAATACCACTGTCGTCATAGATAATACAAAAATGTTAAAAGTTTATCTACAATATGTGATAAAAACATCCATTAAAGACAAAATCGGTTCGAATGGTTTTTTTTTTTCAATTAGGTGCTCGAGTTTTAGAGAGGAACATATTATAACTATAACTTTACTATGATGTGTGCGTTTTTATTTTTTATATTTTGTGTCTGAGTAATCATTGTGTATATCCATAGCATCATTTTTAAAAACCAATATTTTTAATTGTTGCATTGAAGGTCAATTTTTATTTTCATCGTTGTTATCTTATTAATTGGAAAAATCTTGATTCACGTAATAATAATTTACATTGTTTTTATTTTGTTAATTGCTTTAATTTAATTCAAAATTATCGTAAAAACCAGCAATTTTCTCAAAATACTTATATATTAGTCATTTCTAAACGTGGTAAAATGTTCAAAATATTTTGGTTATTTTTGAACTATTAGGTGTTAGGTTTTTATATGGGTAAAATTGTTTTGGCCAGAAATGCTTGAAAAGGTTACATAAGATTTATCATAAGTAAAGACCGAAAATAATTACATTTATAACACACAAGAATTGCATATTTAAATTATATAATTACACCAAAAAATACGTTAAAATTGCATAATAAATTGCACTATAAAAATGTAAAAGTTATGTAAAAAAAAATTAGATAAATATTACTTATTTTAATTAAAATTGATAATAAGATACATTTCTAAATTATTTTCATTAAAATTAAATTTTCTATTACTTAAAATATGTTTATACAAAGAAAAACTACGTTACACGTTTACACTAGTCTACACCAATAATTATTGGTGCATATTTAAAACAATTTAATAAAATAGGAGTTATATCTAAATTAACATTTGCTTTACCTGACATGACTTCATAGAAAGAATTTAAAGTTTTTTACCCTTAATTTTTTCAATTATATACATTAATTTCTCTTTAATTTTTTTTTCATTTGGACAAGGAATATTTATTAAAATATCTTCGATTTTCCTAAAAATATCCATGCTTTTCAGTAGTTCACTGTTAGATTCTTCCAAATTTTTAAGATTCGTGGATAACTCGGATAAGTGTAATTTTATGAATGCTAAACTCATTTAACTGCATTATTTTATACAAACTGTTTCAGCTTTTTGACACTTGTAGCGTCATCTGTTTCTCACTTTGAATCACGTTTTTAAACTCTCCAAAATTATTTGCATAGAAAAGTGCAGTATTTAACTATTTTCCCCATCTTGTAATAATAGGTTCGGATGGTAAAGATATAACCGGTATTTCTTTTCTGTATTTATTTATACTCGAAAGCTTTTTTTCCTGAAATAAACGAAATAAGTTAAATGTGTATTTAAATTTTAAATAGGTACTTAATAAATTACCATTGTTAATCAATTAATTAATGTCGGGACACGATTATTGAATTTTCTCTAGAACTCTATTAACTGCATACGCTATACATGTAATATGAATTAATTTCAGGAAAAATATTTATAATGTTTTTGCTACTTTGATCATATAAGTACCAACATCACTAATAAAAAAATAATACTTTTTGTTTAATACCAGGAAATATGTTTAACGAGGAATTAATAAACTGATAAATAGTTTCATAATTGGTAGATTCTAGTTCTTTACATGCAACTAAGTATGATTTACTAGACGTCCCATCTAATTTACCAATCAATAAATTTGCAATAGCCAAACCTAAACGAAAATAGCGTATTTTATTTTATGAGAAATTTAAAAAATTATTTATACAAACCTCTTGGATCGGTTGTTTTGTCAACAAAGTATATAAACAAAATTATTTCCAATATCACTAATTATTTGGTCCATAACGCTTTTATAAATATTTGGTATGTAATTTTTTCCTAAAATGCTTTCGTCCAAAATTTATTTGCCAGTATGTTTTTCCAAAAATGATTTAACACATGATTGCCCAACTTATGCAAAAGAATGTTTGCAGCAACAAATACATTACATAAATCTTTAAAAAATACATTTTTACTATTCGAATTTTGAGAAGTAATCAAAAGCTGTTTTTTCTCTTTATTCCTTTGTAATGCATTTATGTGTTGAACTAAAAATAATATAAATGTGTTTTTGAAATAATAGATAATATATTACTTGTAGTATGACCATAAAATACAAAACTTACTTGTTTTGGAATGATGATCTAATATATATTTTCAGTAGACACAGATTTTTTACATACAAGACAATATATAACCTTTTTATTATGAAAATACTTCTTTATTTTCATTGTAAAGAGCAATCCAATTCAAAATTTTAATTTTTAAAGTTAAATTTAATTTTAGGCATTACGTCGAATACGTTAATTATGTGGTCAAACTGATCAAAGAAATAAGTACTAAGGTACCAACAGGTAAACGTACATGAATCACTGTACTAATATGTTGAATTTAATTACCACCATATATATGTATAGACGCTTATCGCTCGTTGGGCTTCCAAGCTTCTAGAAAATTCCAGATGAACGATAAACGCCCATGATTTAAAAAACATGGGAAAATTGCAAAATATTGCAAAAACGTCGAAAATTGAAAAGAATTGCATTATAAAATTAAACAAACAGAATATTTTTAGTATACATCGGCATATTTAATCAGATCTGATTTATCTTCATTGCAAAAAAAGTTGCAATAACAATTAAATCCGGTCTTTAATCATAAATATTATACTTGATTCAAAATATTGCTCGAAATTCCCAACAATTCAAACAACAAACACTTCATTAAGTATAGGTACATATTGTTGAAAATTATTTTTCAGATAGATAGTTAAAATCCATTATAATTATCTATAAATAAAAATTTAAGAAAATAAGTTCAACTCGATCAGATACATTCAGTGAACACTATTAAAACTAAATTACCCCTATATCCTACCTTTCCAAATTCTCATCAATAGCAACGACCTACCTATGGAGCTAAATATATCCCGTCCAGTTCTCCATTTAATATACTATACGTATACCCATACAACTTTTATTACACAACAAAAAACATTAATGACGGAAATATTAAAGTAGGTCACCCGAAAAATGCAACTTTTTAATAATATACATAGGTGTATGAAAATTTCATTAGATTTACGAACAAAAACGAATCATCAATTTTATAATAAAGTCGCAGGGGAATGAAAACTAACAATGACGATAAATATATATACGTAATATTTATTATTGTCCGTAGAAATAGGCCATAAGAAACTTTGAACGCATAACATTGTTAAACAAATAAAACTTTTAAATTTAACGTGCATAATGCATATTGCAAGGGTATAATATAGTAGATATGAAAACGGATTTTCTCTACTCATGTAACTAATTTTGTTTTATGTGTATATGTTTATGTGTTATACGTATATTTATGTAAATATTATTAACTCATTCCTGTTGTGCGCGTTTAAGTAACAATAATATTATTTATACACGGATTTTAAAAAATCTAATGCCAAGATAAAATTATTAAATATTAGTGAGAAAACATCAGATTTATACTATTTCTCGTCGGTACTGTCGTAGTAAATAATTATATGTACCGGAAGGCCACTGTACCCAGTGGCCAAGGACGCTCATCACCAAGGACGCAAATATTTTATTTTATTATTATATTAGTTTCAATTTAAAGTCATGATAACTACGATTGATAGTTTTTCGCAAATGAACTGGGCGGTACAAAAAATCAACCACGTTAAATAATTATTGTTCGTATTTTAAATTATAAAAGTACCTAAAATATTTATGAAAGAAATTTTGGTAATCGTTCCTAGAATCCCGGAAAAGTTCTAAACATTATTTTGTTTCTCTTTACAGAATCTAAAAAAGTTTTTATACGAGTACAATTGTTTATTTTAGATCAATAAATTTGACGAAATCAAGATATCTATGATTGTTAAAATAACATTTATAATCAAACAATAATTGTTTATTTTATTTTTTATGTAATTTAAAAATTGTTCAATTATGGATATATTTGTCTATTAGCTTTTACCTACCGTAATAATTTTAATATTAGATTTCTTTTTTGAAAATAATTCTGTCAAAATACCACCTCATTTAGTACCCATATTTACAATTTTTAATTATTAGACAAATATCTAATTATGAAAGATTAAAATATCTATCTCAATAAGGAAAATCTTTCAATTAAAATGAATACATAATATACCTATTTAAATGTTATTAACAATAATTATACATTACATTGGAGCTACTTTTGTTATAACAATTTTCCTTCCAACATATTATAATATTTATTGAATGTTATAATGGAGGATGAAATATTTATAGATAATATTTGTAAAGCTACTCATATGGGTACACAAATATATCCCATCAATAAAAACGAACGTACATTATAATAGCAATCGAATTTAATTTAATTTTCACTAGTAATTTCTAAGTAAAATCTAATTGTATAATAAGCAGTTAATTCAAACATCGAACGACAGCTGTGTTAATGATTTTTGTTAAATTAAACTGAGTCATATTAATGACTGATGTGATAATAATAATCACATATATTATTTAAATATTTTCTATTGCCGGACAAAACACAATGCCATTTTAAAGTTTAAAATACATTTCCTACATTTCCATTTTTGAGTTTTGTCAAATTGTTCATGTTAAAAGTGACTATTGCACTAAGTTGTGTCAGTTATATCTAATGCCTATTTATATATATATATATATTTTTCCCAGTACTTTCGGACATTTGAACCGAATGAGTTCAAACTCGGGAATTGGAGATTTTTTTATAAACGGATTCAAGTGATCAAATTTTGGTTGAATTTCAATATGAACATCATGTTTTTGCGGGAGGAGTTAATTAGTATTGTAAAACCCTACAAATTCACCCAAATGAAGCCAGAGGGATGACATTTTACGTATGATGTAAGTATCTAGAATGTGCCTTTTGGGGGCTTTCAACCTTGCAACCTTTGCAACTAGTAAAAAATAAACCTTGAAATATTCATGCTTGTATTACAAAAATATTCTGGACATGTTAAAATTTCCAAAATATTTGTACTTTTTGTGTTATTATTTGAGGTTTTGAAATTTTAAATTCTTTTTCGATTTATGTGGAAATAAATGTTTTGGCCCCGTAAAAATGTTCGAAAAATTTGATTTTAAGTTCATCGTATTAATAAATTTATTTTATCTGACAAAATAAAAAAAGATTTAGCATATAAATTTAGATTATTTACATATAGAAAATTTGTTAAAAACGCGAAAAACTTTTAATTTAATTAAGTGTTATTTTTTAAACTTATCCTAATAGTTTCGTATGTAAATATGAAGCGTTTTGATTATTTTCGGTTCACCAGAAACATTTTGTAAATAATTTTTATACTAGCAGTTGGTACGTATTAGCCGGCAACGTCTTGGCGAACGAATTATTGTTTAATGTTTATGAACTTCAATGAAATAGAAACCGACCAAAACTCTAATCATTCATTTCGTCTGCAGTTCATAACTCGATCTGTTCATAACTCAAATTTGAATTGGTTAAATATTCTTGCTGTTTTAATAGCTTCAGTTTTTTACAAGGCGGGTGTGTATATTGTGATACGATATAGTCGGGAAATTCCTTTAAATATAAACAAAACTGTCGAACTAATTTTGGCATTTTTACTTCGTTTTCCCCCTTTTTAGATTCTGAGTGGAGCGAAGAATGTATTGATTTAACAATGATGCTTTTTTTTTTTCTCTGAACAACCACTCTACCTGAATTTCGCTCCGATTTCAAGTGTAGCTTCTTTTCTGAAAGGAAATTTAACTGGGATGATACATAGGGAGGTTAATTCTTCCAAGGGTTTTTGTAATAAATAATAAAAATGTAAAAAAAGAATAGGAAAATTTACGAAATGTATTATTTTCAAATCGTAAATATTATGGCATTTCAAAACATGTTTAATCGAACAATTATTAGCAATTGTTAGCAATGATTAATTAGTGCATACAGCTGATATACATTAAATTTTCCCTCTACTTTCCCAACTTCTCATCTATAACAGTGGCCCATCCGTAGTGTGAAGTATGTCCGGTTTTTTTTTTTTGTTTCTTTTGGATACTTGCAAAAATATGAAATTATTTGATCATTAACATTATGACGATAACCTTTTTCACCGGGAATTTACAAACACCAACGATATGTTCACGTTTAAATAGTGTTGCTATTAATTTTCACAAATTAATAATCAAATTGATTTCCTCTTATAATATCAACGATGTTTATAAACGAGTATAACGGTAAAATATTTTTTTCAAAATCAACTGGTACACAGTGATACACATCAGTGATGTATCTAAGATTTTCTCAATGTGGGGAGGGGGTGATATAATTAATGTTTGTACCTATTATTTTATACATAGATATGTATATTATAAACATATTTATTTTTAGATAAAATAAAATTTTTTTTCTACCATAATATTTTAGCTTATAGGAAGAGATTTGAAGGGATATCCTTCCACACCCCCGTAGATTCACCACTGGTACACATACAATTTTGGTACGGTAACAATATAATTTGCTCGGAGTTATGTATAGCTCGTTTTTATCATTACCCTATCATTTATTACAACAGATGGGTAACTCCATAATCCTTTACTGCTATTTATGCATCATATTATTTAATAATTGTGTATTGAAAATTATAACATACATCACATTTCTATCGGTATAGAGTAATCAACTATTTTTGGTACCAATCGCTAACTTAAGTATCGAACAACCCCTAAAATATTGACTAAAAAAAAAAAAAATAAAAATAAATTCTTGAACCATAATTATATGCACCACAAAACAAAAAAACATTTATACCAGCGGAGTGCATTTAAAAAGTTTAATTCTGCAGTGAAAGGGTTAGTAATACAAATAAAAGGTTTTTTATCGGTTTTCTATTGCAGGAGCAATATATTTATGGTAGAAACATAAGTCGTAAAAATTTAAAATAATGAAATCATTTAATTTGGAACAAATTGTATGTATCACCTTTTTTGTTTTTTCCAATTATTTAAAAAGATACTTTAGATATCAAAAAACGATTTACTCTCACAGTAGAGAAATATTAAAAAGAACAAAATCGATTTCGTGACATTATTGAATTGGAACAGTATGTTTTCTGGCGTTAACATAATAAAAACAATGAAAACGGTAACGCCGTGGTACACTAAAATATTTACCGTTTCATCCATAAACAACTTTCGGGTTTTTTCCAATTATTTCAAAAACCACTTGAAAAATCAAAAAATCACCTCCTCAATGCACCAACGAGAGAAAATTATCTTTCAATAAAGAAGAATGCTAGTAAGGAGCAAGTATAGTCTATACTTTGGAGCAAGTTTTCTGGTAAAAAAGTTGTTCACAGACACAAAAAACTACAAAATAATGAAAAATACACACATAATAAAACTAATAGATCCCTCACTACGCTTCGAATCTAAAATATAACTTATGAATATTTATACTTATTCTACCCGACTATCTCAAATCCCAATTACCGGGAATACCCACCCGCCCAAAATATGACGTGTAGTAACAGATACACTCAAAGTATAGTTTGGACGCCACTTCAAGTATAGGCTAGGTAGTACAGTACAAGGGATTATGTTCAAACCTTTCTTACTAACAAAATTTTTTTTTCAGAAATGATGCCACTAAAAATTTGGAGAAAGATTTCTGATAGAAAACAAAAATCGTACAAATTTTAAATAATGAAATCGTTAACGACGCAGCGTGATGCCATAAATATGTCTTTGTGCGGTTTTCCTATATGGTTTTACCCAATTATAATAAAAAACCGTTGGAAAATTAAAAAAAGTGCTGATACTGGGGACGGGTGCGGCCACTGTTGTAGGTGGGAAGTCGGCAAGGTAGGATACATAAAGTTATTTAATTTACACTTGTAGGCAACAATAAACCATTGCTAACAAAAAACAATTTGGAACGAAGTTCATTACACCTTCATGTTTTGAAAAGCCCTAATACTTACAATTTTCGTCAAATTTTGAGCATTAAACTCATATTTGACTTTTAGACTAAGTACAACTTATAATTCACCTTGTGTTAAATTTTAAAGCACTTATTTAAGTCATATTATTTTAATAACAAGAACAGATACCTACCAAATAAAAATACACATAAAAACACTATAATATCAAGTACCTAAAAATAGTTGGAATGTTTTAAAAATGTTACCACATCTACAATAAGCTAATAAAAGTATTTTGTAAAAATTACGAGTCTCTACAATAATTTTTGCCCGTATCAAATGCCGTAAACTTTGCCAAATTTCTTACGTTTTTTCCCGATTTTCGTAAATCAAACGACTTTGTTACTCTCAAACTAGACGTTTTTTTTTCAGATAATATGCTATTATTGAAATTTGGACAAATATTTCTGGTAGAAAAATATAATCTTAAACATTTTAATTGATGCAATCGTTACGCCGTAATTTGAAAAAAATCGTATTTTGTATCGTTTTTGTTTTTTCCCAATTATTATGAAAACTATTTAACACTTCAAAAAATGACTTTTTGTGTCAGTAGCTATATAAAAAGAATTTAATCGATCTCTTGTCAATTTTTCGGTTAGAATAATATTTCTGGTATAAAACATTGTTAACATAAACAAATTAAACGCCACTGTGCGCTGTAAATATTTGCCGTTTTATTAATAATTTTCTTTCCTGTTTTTCCCAATTATTTTGAAAACTATATTATTTTATAGTTATGTATATTCCTGTATTATATTTAACTACCTAATTAAATGTCTCTTAATTAAAATCATAAATATGAAAACACTGTAAACTCACATAAATATAAAATTAACTCGCGGGCTCTATATAATTATTATTATGTTAAATGTGTATATTGCACTAATAAATGGGATATACTGAGAAACAGTGTAGCAAATTTCAATACTTAATCGCTTTATCAAACCTACTATAAGTACCTACTCTATAAGGAATTGGAAATTTCGAATTTTGAACAGCCCACGCATAAATTAATTTTTTCAATTCGATTATTGTTTATGAAAAACGTATACAAATACCATTTATTCAAACTGACCATACCGTATGGTATAAATGATTATATTTAACAAAACAAACAAAGACTGATATTAGCCATTGTTGTGAGCGGGTTGTTGGAAATTTAAGATAAATAATCTAATCCTTTGGAAAATTAAAAAATGACCTCTCAAATGCATCAATAAAGTTTCCTTTCAGAAGAGGTACTGCACTCCATACATAGGAGAAAGATTTCTTTTGGAGAATTTGTTTACTTAAAAGCACACATCATAGTAAAATCCTTCACTACACTCCAAATCTAAAATAATAATAATATATTGGATTACGATTCGTATTTTATTTCCAAATTTGTACCTCACTACCTCCTACTGATCAAAACTTTAAAATATTATATTCTAGACAGATATTGTGAAAATGGTATCAAACAAATGTATCAATTCGTATATGCTCTACAAACACATTAACAGTCAACGTAATTTATAATCCAATATTTTATAGAAAACATAACAGAATATAGTAAATGTGGGATCACAAAATAAAACAATCGTGGTAATCCATGATAACGTCTAATAATAAGCGGGTATCAATCGTTTTAAGAGTCATGACAAAAAAACTTAAACAATCTTATAGAATCTTGAAACTTTTTTTTCCCCTATGTACAATAATAGTTTAAAACTTTATCAGTGTGAACTCAAATTACTATTATAAATATTTTAACGAATAAGATGTTTACAATATTATAAAATAATCTAAACACTAAAATGTCTATAATTTTGTTTTAATCTTTTCATTATTCCCTAAACTTTTACATCAGGTTTTCAAGTTAATGTCATTTTTTATTGAATTTTTATTAATTTGTCAGTATGGTAAACCACGCTATTTTTGTAACTAAACTTTACAATATATTCGGACATTTCATTTATTATTCGAAGAAAGTTTCTTAAATATAAACCTAACTAAACCTAACCTAACAAATAGAAAACAAATTGTAAAGTTTAAAATCCATACCATTCAATTTCTATCAGAAATGTATCTCAAAATTCACATTTTCAGATAAATAATACGTCGCATCATATTAATAAGTTATTTTATTAATAGAAGTCTAACGAAATTTTCATTTGACTTTTACCAGTGTTGTAAACAATATTTATACTATCGTGAATTAATACCATACCTAATCAAAATAAAAAAATTAAAATTTTTTAGTAGGTTTTCACTGTATTGGGATAACCTTATCAATAAGTAATAAAATAATAGTAATAAGAGTTATGTCATTTTTGTATCAGGTTTAAAGAAAGTTTAGTATAAAAAAAAAATGCTTAACGAAAATATTTTTATAATAGATACTATTAATCGGCGTTAAAACTTTCAAAGAGGATGGCGGCTGAATGTCATATCTAATTTAAATGATAATGACAATGGGTTTCAACCACATATTATGTATGATACTATGGCCTTTGATATATGACTCGAGCTCTTTTTGAAAAAACACATATTATATAAATGATTGTTATATACAGGGTGTTAGCGGTTCTACCGTATTTATTTTCGTCAGTACAACGAAGTATTAGGCATTTTGTAAGTATTTATACCATATTCTGTTTTATGGGAACTATATAAATAATACAGTAAAATTAAACATTATTGTGATTTTAATATTGTAAAAACGTTTTATCAAATTTAATAACGTATTATTTAAATTAAGTCGTTCTCAAAAAATTTTTAAATATATTTCAATAATTTACTCGTGCTTAAATGTATTCCGAACATTAACATTATGAAATAATCTATTTGACTATTAACCAGTATATTTTGTGGTCAAAAAATATTAATCAGATTTTATGCGGCTTAACTAACAATGACCTAATGCGACATTAATTCTGAATAATCCTAATGCCGCATTGGTCCCTTTTATATTAAATAAATGATTTACATTTTTATTTTTATTATCAAATCCAAGAGAAATGACCCAACAACCATTTTTTTGAATTAAATATTATGTCCATTATGTACAGTAAAATAACCAAGGCTGGGCAAGTTAATGCTTTTTTTTTTTTTAACTCAGTTAAATTAAAAATTAATTGAATTAATAAAAGTTAAAATTTACCATTAATTTATCTTAATTTCAATTAATAAATTAATTTAAAAATAAGATAACTTGAAAAAGAAATGCATTGATTAGGTATTAAAAATTAAAATACTCAATGAGAGTGAATGCAAGTATAAAATATTATCTATTTATGTATTTTAAACCTGTAGAGTTGTAGAATTTATAGAACTGTAATCATAATTCAAACTCAGGGATTTAAATTTAAATTTGCGTGTAAAAATGGTTATTGTATTATTTAACATTAATAATGTATTAATTTATAAAACAAATAACTTAAATAAAGAAGTACAAAAAAAAACTATTAAATTTCAACAACAGATAGGTAATACCCAAATTATACCAAACTAGGTATTATGAACATAATTCGTGGGTCTTGGTTATTTATATCATTATTATTACGATAAATTAGTTTTATCTATATATTTTTATATATTTTGTTTTTCTGTTTATTCTTATTAAAATATTGTACAATCTGTGAATAACATTTACAAAAAGTAAATATAAATATAAAAATAAAATTTCTTCGTAAATATATTCTTATTATTTAATTTTTTCTAATAATATTTGATAATTTTCCATATTCTAGTTACTCTGAAATATATACATTTCTAATATTTTAAATGAACAACGATAATGAATAAAATATTTTTCATGATAATATCAAAATTCAAAATTAACTTAATTGAGAAAGATACAAAAATTTAAATTGATTTCAAATTAAGTTAATTAAAATAGCAAAACTAGTAAGTTAAGTTAATAAATTGAAACTAACTTAACTTTTAACTTATTAACTCGTTAATGCCCAGCCTTGAAAATAACTAAGTTTCATTCAAAAATAACTATAGTGTAACTATAATTAAATAATTAATTTTATATAAACATATACAATTTTAAAAAAATAATTGTTTATAGTTAGTTCTCAGCTTTCAAATTTATTGGCAAACAATAAGTTCAATCATTCTGTATAGAAATTCATGAAACATATTGTACAGTGTACACTGATAGTGTAAGAGAGCCAGTGGTGTATTTGAGGGGAGGACAATAAGGGCGATTGCCTCCCCTCCATAGATTTATTTGTAGGTATTTGTTATATACATTTGATATGTATATATATGTATAATCACAAAAATCTAAGAATCTCCTTTGAAATTGAATGCTTAGCATAATTTCTGCTAGAAAAGGATCATCATACATAAAATTAAAAATAAAAACACTTCATTTTAAGATCAATACGGTAGAATATAAGCTTGTGTAAATAAATTGTGTACAATAATCTTAGTGTTGCCTCCCCCCTAAAACTAAGTCAAATACGCCACTGTGAAGAACGGAGTTAAAGCGTCGTGCCGCCGTTCATTATTAAAGGCGATCTTATCGAAAGTCATTAACCGCTGCCACAATCCAGCTCCCAGATATCCATATTATACTATAATATGGGTATCTGTGGTCAGCTTGTCCTCCACTCTTTGCCTCGCCCGGGCTTTTTTTATTCGTCGTGGTCACAGAGTGCTTTATCGTCTCCCATCCACCGTTCGGGACGTGGATGATCGTGGTCAGTGAACCACTTTTTGCCGTTGCTTTAGTTCTTTTCTTATTGTTCCGTTGTCACATGTAAACAATCCGATAGTTGTACGGATTGTTCGGTACAATGGACATGGAAGGGGAGGACATGGGGCATATATCCCCTTTTCCATGAGCTGTATTTGTATAGAATATTGTTATTTTATACAAATTGGAAGTTCGAATGCAAATTTTCAAAATTATTATAAAATTAAAAAATTACAAAATATGTTCAATCGTATTAGTAGGTACTAAAATATGCATAGTTTATTATCTACTAGGTAAGCAATATTCTTAATAGTTTATATCAAAATAAATAATACATTTCACTTTAAACTTTATATACTACACGTTCGAACATGATTAGGACGTTGCGATTTTAAAAACGCTACAACGTTACAGACGTCCCATTTAATAATTTCCTATCCATGCTGATGAATTAAATGTTTATAAAAAGAGAGAGGCGTTGTGTGGGGCTAACCTCCCACTGACCACTGACCACTGACCCACTGTCCCCTGAAGATTTATTTTGATATCCTACCCTTAAAACATTCTTAATTACGCCACTGGTCCGGTCAACGAGTTGCATTTATAAAAACATAACGGAAACCCTTTCCCGCCGTTGTCATTGAAGCGACTGTCGTATACGCATATTCGAACGGATTGTTTTGATTAACTGCTGTCAACGTGTATCTAATTGCAACAGATAGGTATTTAATACAAATGGAAAATTTATAATCGATATTCGACGTTTAGCAAAAAATTAATAAATATTATAGTCATTTGAAATAAATAATATTAGACGCTTGTCGGTGGGCTGCATTTTTAGTTTTTTTTTTTCTTAGTAGTTCTTAGTTTGTGTAAAGTTATTATTAATAATAGTTTATTATTATTTCGCACACAGTCATGCCGAACTCCCCAGGATAGCCCGTCGCATTTTAACGTTACGCATTTAGCGTTCATTGGTGGTTCATGATGGAAGACAACAATCGTAAAAATTCCCGATCTGTGGCGGTTCAGAACACGCTCCTTAAATCACCGGTAAAATGTGAAAACCAAGACATAGAACTCTTCGACAAAGAGCGACGGAATGACGAAAAAATTCAATCGAAAAAAACTGAATTGGAACCCAACTTAGTCGGGAACAAGCTTAACGTTGCCTTACTAGTACTATTGTACTCACTGCAAGGTATACCGGTAGGAATTTCAATAGCCATCGGGACATATATACAGAATTCAAAGATCTCCTACGTTCAACAGGTACGACCTATAAATAGATGAGAATGTTTAGATATTTATTTTATTTTTTTTTTTTTTTATTATTATTATTATTTTTATTATTGGTAATAAGAGATTCGTATAAAGACAAGGCCAGCATAAAAAAGCAAAACCTGAAAAAACCAGAGCTGCTTTTAATTATTTATTTTATTAGGTGTATAAGTAATAAAACAACTATAATAAATATGACAAAAATCACGAAATTAAAAATACAATGTTTTATTATATAATACATTTATTTATTTATTAAGGTGCAATAACAATAACATATTTCCAAGTATATTATAAAAAAAAACGGACATACTTCGCATGATGCCACTCATCGTGCGAAGTTAGGTTCTAGGTGAGAAGTTGGGAAGGTAGGGTATAATAGGAAATTTAATGTTCATCTGTACACAATGATTAATCTTTACTAACCAAAAACGAGTCTGAGTAGAGTTCGATTATACATGTTTTAAAAGGTCGTATTATTTACGATTTTTGTCAAATATTTGATATAAAATCATTGTTAAATTCAGGTATATATCAAGGGGTTATCGCCTTCGCTGGAATTTTGTTTGCCCGCTTATTCATTTTTGGTAAATAAATAATACATTTTTTAAAATAAAGGTAATTACCAGGGCTCGGATAGGATACGGAGAAAAAAAGCAGAATGACTTTTATGACTTTTATTTTATGCACCAAGGATTGGAGTCCTTTGGATCCTTGGTTCCTTAATGGAATTTATGAAATTTTATATTGCTATTTTTTGCATATTTGAAGTATTTTAGATTATTAATGCTTTTTAGTTTCTTTTTAAATATTTTTCATGTTTTGTGGCATACTACAATTTATTTTAAAATTTTTAAGGTCATATTATATTGAAATTTAAAAATTATAACTAATTTGACTATCCTTTCATGACCCAACCGATTTCTTAGTTTATAATTCCATATGAAACCAAAAATTGAAAAAAATAATTTTTATGAAGCAAAACTAGGTGGAACAGTTGGCTAATAATAAGAAAAGAACAAAACTTACAGGGCAAATAATATTTTTCCTTAAAAAATGATCGGCTACGCTCAGATTTTAATATATCATATATACCGATAGTCTAAGATCAAGTCCTATTGGGCGATTTTCATTACTTACTATTATGTTCGTTTTAGGCCAAGTATAGTACTGTCGACTTGCCGTTCACTTTAAAACTGTTATGGGCACCATTGGTGGACGCAATTTATTCGAAACGAATAGGCAAACGAAAATCGTGGTTGATTCCAGTACAGATTCTTATAGGTAAACTTTAACAACGGTCGTGAATTTTCTGAATATAATTTTAACTGCTACGAATTTTTCCACAGGACTGTCATTTTTATACGTTGGAACAAACATAAATGTCTGGTTAGCCAAAGACCACCCTAATATAACCATACTGACGATAGTATTGTTTGGCGTGAACCTTTTGTCTGCCACCCAGGACATAATCATCGATGGATGGGCCTTGACTCTTTTGAGGAGGTAATATTATTGAACTGGTGCTAAAAATTATTCTTTAATATTATTTAGAACTTACCATAGTGCATGAATATAAAATTATATGATTATACAAGAAATATTAAAATATTCATTAGATCTTTTAGAACAAACGGACATACTTCGCACGATGGTTGGGACACTGTTGTAAGTTAGAAGTTAGGAAATTAAAGGGGAAATTTAAAGTATATCTATTCGCAACGATTAATCATTGCTAACGAAAAATGATTTTGAGCGGAGTTCGGTTATACATGTTTTGAAAGGCCGTAATATCTACGATTTGAAAATAATACATTTCGTAAATTTTCTCGGTTTTCCCATTAATTATATAAACCCCTTGTGAAAATCAAAAAAAATGACCTCCTCAAAGTACTACACCATTAAAATTGCCTTTCGTATAATGTGCTACTCTTGAAAATTGGAGTAAAATTTCTGGTAGAAAAGTTGTTCGCAAGAAAAATAATAATCTTTACAAAACCAATATCCTCGCTCCGCTCAAAGTCTAAAAGATTGGATACTACTGACGGGTATGCCACTGTTATAACTTGTAAGTTGATTAAGTACAATATATAGAGTTATTTAATGCATACTTGTACGCAACGACAAATCACTGCTAAGAAAAAACAATTCTGAACAAACTTCGATTAAAGATATTTTGAAATACCGTGGTTTTAAGATTTCTGTCAAAATTTGAACTTAAACGCTTATAAAAAATAAATACTTCATCAAGCTCAACTTTTTCTTTACCATTATACATATAGTGATGTAAGTATAAGTAGATACATAGTGACAAAATTGGCATTTTAAAATACGTTTAACTGAATTTTAATCAATTTCAATCAGTTTTTCGTTAGCAATGATTGTTGTTGTGTACAGATACAAAATAGTGGTATCTTACCTTCCCAACTTCCCACCTAAACCTGTCTGCAGTATCACATATCCTGTTTATATCTATCAATCATAATATCACAATATAGCATTACATCTGTTTAACAAAATCTATACACATCACTCTGTAGCCTAAAAAATTAAATTAAAGTGCAGACAAATCGTGTGTTGGTGAACAGGAACACGTAAACGACTTAAAAAAAAAAATGTGAATATAAAATGATTAGATTTCTGTATAGTAATTTATAATTGGTTATTATTATATGGTCTATTAAAAAAGAAAACAGTGTTTGCAGCTTTTGGCGTCGACAAGTGTGTCCATTAATGATTAGATAATTCGAGGAGTACAAATTCGTCGACTAGTAAAAAAAATAGACTTATGGAGCATTTAATGTGTGCACCGGGCCAATATATTAATCGCACCACGCTGTCAAAACGGTTTTTTTTCCGATTTCTTTTTATTTTAACCACAGTAAAGAGCTTTAAGAGCTTATAAAATTTAAAGTAGGTACATAATTTCGGGTATGTACCTATACAACAATTTTTTTTTTTTTTAACACCAACTTTATCGTCTTTAAAAAAATATTTATACGCCATACCTTCTGTGAACCTCACAAACTACCACTGGTTATGATATTTTCATGTATAATTTTACGCTCTTAGGGAGAACGTAGGATACGCGTCCGTGTGCAACACATCCGGTCAAGCGTTGGGCATTGCTCTCGGGTACGTGTTCTTCATACTGCTCGAGTCCGAGGAATTTTGCAACAAGTGGCTGCGTTATACAGACAAAAGAGGCGGCGTCGTTACGATGGAAGGTAAATTATTATTACCTACTCTGCATCAACAGTTTAAGGGACTGCACATGACCTGTTTTTTGTCCAAAAACATGATTTATAGTAATAACTCTCTTGCCCCTAAGAGTGATCTGATTCAATTTTTTTTTTTCGTTAGAAATATGAAGACTTTTTAAAGGGTTTATTTAACTTTGATTTTTTTTTAAAATTATATTTCCAAACGATAAAATAAGTTTTATATGGTTAATTTTCACAACTTATAAATTCTGAGAAGAGCGAGGAATGTTTTGGTTTTACAGTGGTGTTTATTTTTTATACTGTGTACAAAAATTCAACAAGAAATCTTGCTCCAAAGTATCAAGTATAGCACCTTTTCTGAAAGGGAATTTTTCTCTTCCAAAGGTGGTCCTTTAAGGAGGTAATTTTTTGATTTTCCCAGGAATATTCCTAATAAATGTAAAAAACCGGAGGAATAATACACCAATGATTTTCAATTTTGTTGTTTTATTGCAATTCAGTAAAAACTATTCGTAGAGACTTAGAATTTTGACAGAAACTTTATATTTGCTAATTATAAATGTGATCACATTTTCAAAAAATTTAAGCCATTTTTAAGCTGTTAACATTTTAACTTTGCGAGGTATTTACATAATATTTAAGACCAAACAGAAATGCTTGACAATTTAACATGAGGTTCATTATAAGTTATTAAGTTATACTCAGTGGTCAACAAGAAAAAGTTGCGTTTAATGTAATATTTTTTTTTTTTTTATATATATATATAAGAATTTTATTATCGAATTTTGACGAAAATCGTAAATCTGTCTTTTAAACATGTATAACCGAACCCAGCTCAAAAACGTGTTTTGTTATCAAAAATTAAATCGTTTCGTACAGATTTATATTAAATTTCCCTCTAATTATATCTTCCCAACTTATCACCTACACCAGTGGCCCACTCATCGTGCGAAGTATGTTCGTCTTTTATTGTTTTGATTCAGTTAAACATTTTTGTAGAGTCTTGAAGTTTGGACAGAAAACTTATATTGCCTTTTCTAGACGTAGTAAAATGTTCAAAACATTGTAACCATTTTTGAGCTACTTAGACATTTTAATTTTATAGTTTTTTTACGTAATTTTTGTCCGATAGGTACTCTGTGGATAAAATTGTTAAACTAAACAGATATACTAGACAATTTAATACGAGGTTCATTGTAAATAGTACTTTGTGGTAAAAAAAAATTTAGGATAATGTAGAATTGATTTCTCATAATAATTGTAATATCAAAGTTTAAAAACAACATTGTTAATAGTGTTAACTGAACTCCGCTCAGAATCGTTTTTCGTTAGCAATGGTTAATTGTTGTGAACATTAAATTTCCCTCTACCTTCCCAACTAGCTATTGCTAACAATTTGTACAAAACTACAAGCAAAACCATTAACTTGTATCGGAGTAGCCCACTTGCGCCCGCGCTCTTTTATAACCCATTTATGCGCGAAATCATAACACCCATTTGCACCCAAAATATTTTTAATAAAAACGCGTTAAAACCGTACAATGTTGCCAACCTGTATGCTGAAATAGGATGATTGAATTATTTATACTATTTTATTTTTGTGAGATTGACTACAGTGAATAATAATTTGCGTGAATTAATTAAGTGTTCAATTAATAAATCCTGTATTTTATGTAAATTAGTGTCATATTAATTATTTTTTTTTAAACACGAAATGTTTTCAAAATTATAAAATTTGAACTATATTATTAAGACAATTACTATTAAAGTATTAAAACCTACTTATCTACTTAATTTATGTATCTATTTTCTTTTTTATGATTCTTTTTTTTGTTTTTTAACTTTTCTTGTATACCTCACACATATCGTGTAACACATAATTGCGAAATCAATATATATATATATTATATGCTACAATCGGAATTAAACGACCATGAGCATTTAATCATGACGACAACGTTGAATGCAAAATCAGCGCATATGGGTTATACATTGCAGGTAGTACCTTATCTTTCGAGCGCATCTGTCCACATCCCTAGGGGTGCAAATAGGCTACTCTGGTGTGCCAATGGGTTGTAGCCATTTGATATAATAATTGATACACATACCGTACAGTAAAAAATGTATTATTCAATAAGTTTATTTAGTTACGACTTGAGCCTTCTAAAACAACGACCATAACAATTTTGAAGACGGAAATTTATACGCGTTACATAAGATGTTAGGGACTATTGAGGACTGTGACTGTGGCAGCGATGATCGCAAGGATTAAATTTGTATCGTGAAAAGAAACACGCATCGAACATTGTAGACATTTCAACTAATTATCATTGTTGACTATTGCAATAATTTAGTTTTCATTAAACAAATTATTCTGATACAGAAAAATAAAAACCCATATCTGAAGTTTCCCTAACTCTTTAAAACGAAAACAATAATTTGAGAATGCATTTCATATAACAAAAAAAATATGTTCGGCTATGGTACTTAATCTTCTTCGCATATCTATCCTGGGATTGGTTTGCAGCAATTTTCCATTCTTTCCTATTTCTCACTTTTCCCTTAACCTGTTCATACGACGTATATCCTTAGTCCATCCTTGTCACATATATTCTAAGCACGGTCTCCTATGATTTGAAACCTTCTATATTAAACCTTTCTACAATTAACTATTCATGTCTATGGCCTATGTCTATTTCTATAAGGTCAATCCATTAATTTCTTCTTTTCTGGATTCTATTCCATATAACTCTCCACTCTGACATCCTTTCTAATACTTAATTCTTCATTGGTTACCATATCCCTCCAACTTATATTGAGCATTCTCCTATAGCACCAAACTTCATCACTTCTATTATTTTCTGTTTGTCATTAACAACAGTCCACGTTTTACTGTCATATAGCATTATGCTCCAAACGTAGGTTTTAAGAAGTTTTTTCTGATATGGAATCTAATATTTTTCTAAGTAAATGATGCCTATAATATGTAGTCTATAATACTAATATATATCATAGATTTAGAACATTTATATTTGTCAGTCGTATACTAATTTCTTCCAAAAGCGAGTTAAATCGAACAATAATTATATGAAATCTTTTTACTTAATAAAAATGCAAATAAGTAATGACGATGATGATTTCTACATCTCTTTTTAAGTTCAAACCGTCTAATTTTACAACATATTATCTCCATCATCATTAAAATAACACACGGTAACCTTAGAAAAAAAAATCGTCAATTATAATATTATAATTATTCAACATATTAATATGACGTTATTAAAACGAGTTTCAAAATCGACAGAATTATAATTTTAATATTCTAGCTGAAATATCGTCCATAGAGTGTTTAAACATGTGCATGATAACCATTAACCTATTATAATTATAAATACCCACTATCATATGTTTTACTACTTTGATTCACTATAGTTTATATAAAAATCAACATTCAAATATAATATTATTTTAAATATTTCTAATTTGAACAAGAGTACTCTAGGTATTTAAATATATATATCTTCCCGAGTAGATACTTACCTCATTTGTATTAAAACGAGTTTCTGCGGTTGCTGGAATTTTTGAAGTTTCATGCTATTTTTAAATTACATGTGATATGTCTTTGGAGAATAATAATGTTAGTGTTCGAAAATATCTGTATAAACATCATTGGATGTAGTATTTTCTTCGTCTTTAAATTCCTCGCAAAATAAAAATTACTACCCAGAATATTTATATAACTAATATAACTATAACAAATATATACTTAACAAATATAACAAATATAACAAATATAACTAATATGTTTCCATTTTTTTTTTCAAATTCAAAACTTGACAAATTCGATTTATAATAATATTACATTGTTTGATAATTGTCGATCATACGATTCGTGCATCACGTGTCTTGTAGATTATGTAAACGTGGTATTATTTCACCTTATTATTTGTATTTTACAAATATTATAATTTATAATTATTTATGTGCCATTTATAATAGACTGATTACAATAATTGGCTTACGATTTATAATCGACAGTTGGGAAGAACTATAATATAATGATACCTATATGGTAAAACTCGAAATTATTTAAAATAAATACTTACTTAATTTTTATTCCGTGGTGTTTAGAACGTTAATTTTTTTTTATTTTTTTTTTAATCAAACAATAATAAACTTTTTATAAAAACAGTTTTTTGTATTATTTGCATAAAGGATACTTATGCTTCTGGGGAATACTATACATTGTGGCCTCCACGTGTATCGCGATTTTCAAAAAAGAAAAATGTGATCAGTCCAATACAAATAACCAAACAAACGTCATGCAAACGTATAAATTGCTTTGGAAGATCATAAATCTCCAGACGATAAAAGATTTCGCCGTAGTTATGTTGGCATACGAAGTAATAATACTATTGTAATTTTGCATACTTTTTGAATACACGTCGGTTGATTTATTTTTTTTAGGTAGCATTCACGTCCATTGGATCATCGTTGACGAATCCAAAATTTATGGAGTATGGTGTCGCAAAAGAATATTTAGCTCTAGTCGACATGTCTTTAATTCCAGTAAAGATTTTCATCCCGATCTTTATATCCAAGTATACGATTGGACCAAGACCTTTGAGAATAATATACAGGACAGTACCATATCGGTAATCATTTAACATTTATTTTATTTTATTATTTTTATTATAATTTTTGGAAATTCTAAAAGCAAAACAGTATATACTTAATCCGTGCTAAAATTGGTTACAATAATAAACGTAAATAAACAATAATAGTACCTATCTTTCTACCTAGATATAAAGGTACTTTAGCATTTTAGGTTACTATTTACGTCTATAGGGAGCTATACATAATATAGCCGCATGCAATACCTATCCTACCCTAATCCATTTAGAGGAGACGTTCTAAAGTGTACTATTGTGTATTTCAAGAAATCCAATTTACTATTGTGAATTAATGTAGTAAATGAAATTTTTTTAGACAAAACCAAAATATATTAAACAATGAGGAAAAGTAATATATTTTGAAACCATAAAATTGAATTTAAATATATAAGCCAAATCAATTTCGTAGTAATAAATTGTGTGAATACGAACCATGTACAATACAATGCACAAAAAGCCCAATTAAACTAATTAAAAATTTTTTTTAACTGAAAATCGACGTCATTATTGTTAACTTATCGTCCATATAAAAAATTAGTCAAACGTAACTTAAATCACTAAGATCAAAAGAACGGCTGGTTATAGACAGTTTCCTTCAAAAACGAGATTAGTTGTGAGATCATTTTTTCTCCTACTCACTTTGTATACATTTTTCATATAATATTTTGCACTAAAATCGTCATAGTCATTCATAGTCAAATAGTACATTTTGATCTGATTTGTTGAATTCAATCAATTCTCCGCCAATTTTCCTATATATTTATATGTATAATTTATTTTTCAATCGTTTGGCAATACTAAACTTTGAAATGTTACCTCTCGTTACATTCAACAGTAAAAAAATTCACTATTTGGATCACTGTACATTAACAATTTTTACTTGGCTCGGGGATAAACCCAAGGGGAGGGGAGCCTAGGGGCCCAGGTCTCCCTCAGACATATTATTTCTACTATTTATTTTTTTTTAATTGTATAGATCCTGATATTACTATATTCCAATCACTCATATGTATGAGAAAATAATATACATAATGTATTATATTACATTTTAATTGTATTTTTGTAAACAAATTGTTGCCCCCCCTAGATCTTTATCTGAATCCGTGCCTGACTTGGCTGTAAGTAACTTTTAATAATAAAGCTAAACAGTGTTTTTTTTTTTTTGAATTGAGTGTTCTAAAAACTTTAATAATCGTTAGTATATCAAAAGACATCATAATATTTCGATTAAAATTTGATTTAAGCGACAATCCTATTTCATTGACAATGTTTATATTCATAGACATTGAAAATTAACAACGAAATTGTAAATATTACAAAAATAAATTTAACAAACTATACTTTTAGTTGTCACCTAAAATGAAATAATTTACATCAGTGACGCAAACCGGGAGTATATTTTAGGTGTTTGGACCCACTGGATCTGTATTTAAAAAATTTAAATTTTTTTTAATATGTAGACATGTGTTCCTACCCTCAAAATATTCTGGTTGCCCCACTTATTTATATCAATATAATATCTTTGTCTAGGGGCGTCCAAATCCCATGGACTCTCTCCTCCCTCGTAAATCCACCACTAAAACAAAACTATTCTTGAACTTCAACCCTGACCCTCAACTATAGATGAGCTCATACATAACTATATTTAAAATAAAATCGAATTCTAGTAATTTGTTTGACATTAAACTATCTCACCACATAAACGCCGTCCCCCTCCCACACATTCAGTGGCGTGCCCAAGAATTTTCAATCGGATGGCATACAGCAAATAAGAATCGTGAATAAATCGTAAAATCGCCTTCTCTGTTAAACTTGACTATGATAATTAGTAATTTAAAAAAGCCTAAAAAAGCTAATTTCTAATCTATAAATCAAATTCTTTCTCGTAACTTGGCTGAAATATATGTTATTAAATTGCTTATATTTTTTTGTATTTTTAAGCCAATGGGGTGGAGGGAATAACCCTTTACCTGCCCCTCCCCTGTGCACTCCACTACATATGTCTATAACTACCTATTTAATGCTCTTGTTATTTTTCAGATTGTTACTAGGAGTTGCTTCCGCCGGACTAGTCTACTATACACCGTATTTTACTAACGACAATAGCAATAGCAAATCGATTTACTTTTTCGTCATCTTCGAATTTTATCGTGTTTCGAGATTAGTAAGTATATTTTTCGACAGCAATATTATAGGTACAAATTAGATAATGTGTTCAACGGCAGTAAACACCCATATACCCAATTGATTATTTTTTATATTTTGGATTGTGAATTGAATTGCTACACGTCTTGTCGGTCGAATTTGCCATATTCCTGGGATCTACACCCAAAAATCTATAAATCAATAGAAACAACAAAAAATATTTAAAACAGTTTTAACATCGTACTTAAAATGATTATGATTATTTATAGTGTATACATACTCATTCCTACATAATCAGTTTTTGTTCACACTAAGTACGAGAAATCCCCACATCCTGTAACTCAAAACTATAATATAATGACTAGTAAGCTGTTTATCTTTATTTATTATTATTTGATTAATCAACACATTAAAACGTTCGGAAAAGTATTTTTTTAAAAATAATATCATACGAGCCATAGTCATCGTATAGATATAAATAGATATAAATTAGATATAAATAATTGTTATTCGAAAATTGGAAACTTACAGAGTATTTTGATAAATAACCAGCAAATAGAAATGTCTAGAAATTATAATTTATATATTATTTAGTCTTTCCGTTCTGTATATTATTATAACGGTATACGTATATCTCCTACATATTTTTTTTCTTTTTTCCTCGTCTTTTTCTCACCTATTTTGTATTAGCCAACTCAGTCCTAAATTACTACTTGGCTCGATTTCCCACATCATCTATACGCATCCCATATCCCATAAGTACTCATATGACTTACAATTGCGTCTCACGATCTCCTTTTCAGTCTTCATTTTCCCCTACTACGTCTATAGAAATTCATAAAATTACTCGTATTACAACCGTTAACTTATCTTTTCTCATCACATATCCGAACTACCTCAGTTTCTGCTTTCCCATATTATCAACTATCGAAAAAAACGTCTATGTCTACACCTACTTCTGATAAACTGATGTGTAAATTCAAAATTCCAAAATTCTTTATTATTGATTTTTTCTAATGACTCTATTCATCTCAGCTTAGATTTTCTGTTATACATTTATGACAATTTCTCAATGTGTTTTGCAAGTACCACACTAAATCGTCTGTCTCACCGTTACAATTCTGAAAAATATACCTTTCGACCTAATTAGATTCATTTTATTACACAGTATCTCTTTCCACTCCATCCAACCACATATAATTTATTTAATTGTATATTTCGCATCCATGGTTCTTTAATATTACTTAATATTATTTAGTATTGATTTTTATATCATAGTGATGGTGTCGAAAGGGTTTTCTAATTTGGTGATTTTATCATTGTGCCTCACAGATGATGTCGGTGATCGTGTTCCTAGGCGTGCAGTCGTTCTTCTCACGGATCAGTGACCCACACATAGGTGGCACGTACATGTCGCTGCTTAACACGGTGTGGCACTTGGGAATGGCCATTGCCAGGATTGCGGCGCTTGGGATGCTCAACTCGCTGACGTTCAAACGGTGTTCGGAGGACGGCACTAACACGTGTCGGTCCAAAACCGAGATCATGGTAACATAATTATTTCTATACGCTTAATAGTTAAATTTTGGGGAAAAAAAATATACGCCTGATCATTAAAAAATTACGAATCTAATAGTTAACCTTACAAAGATTTAACTGTTACCATGACTGAACCTATAGACCTACGCAGGCATGAGGACCTTTAGAATTGCATATATATTATTTATTTTTTT
Source organism: Cinara cedri (assembly GCA_902439185.1). Lineage (NCBI taxonomy): Eukaryota > Metazoa > Arthropoda > Insecta > Hemiptera > Aphididae > Cinara > Cinara cedri. The sequence continues at coordinate 413,385 of CABPRJ010002369.1, forward strand.
ATTCGTCTTATATAAATTAAACATCAGAATGGTAATATATAGATATGAAATATATAATAATAATGATGCTAATAATTGATGAGTGATTAATAAGAAAAAAATTAAAGTAAAGAACAAACAAAACATAAATATATTTTATATATATAAAGAGATAGATTACCATAAAATCGAGCATGTGATGAAGGATATTATATCTATATAATATTATCTGTGGGATGTGGGTGTTATCCATGACTGCGCGTTTATCGATAGTAGCTAGTATAATACAAAACGATTTTATCGGCAGTATAATATTTTGTTATTATATTCATAATATTCATGTAATTTGCACCAGCAGTAAGTATAAACTATTTCTATTTTAATTTAAAGACGTAGAAACTTGACATTTTATGACATTTGTAGATTTTTAAATTTAATTATGCATCTAAGTTGAAATTTAAAAAACGATCTTTATCCGTATGAAATCTATATAGTCCGTATAGATCGTAAATATTATAATATAGTCTTATTATTTACCTACACTCAAATAAGTCGATTAAGGCACAATTTATATACATTCTTGTATTTCATATATGCTCATATATTTATTTTTTGATGAGTAAAAGTAGATATAGATACCTTCAGTACTGGCAATACTTCTAATGATGTTGATGTAAAATAATTTGAACTTTCTGCTGATGTACAAGAAGTAAATGTTACCGAAGATTAGAATACCTCGACTGAATTAATAAAAGCATTCAACTAAACTGTGTCTTTTACAATTATAATTGGTAATTATACCTAACCATGCAAATTAAAATAGTTGTGTTTTAAATCTGTAACTTATTTTTAAGTTTATTTGTACAACCAATGGTTAGTAATAGAATAGAATAGAGTGAGTAGCACCTATAGTCTATAGATCACATGTGTTTATGAACTAGTTTTTTTTCCTAGGGGGTTTCAGCACTTTCCATTTTTTTTATCGAAATTGCGCCCCTGAATCAACGATTAACTTTAAAACGGTGAGGTCAGTTAAAATTTGTCAATTCATGAAAAGCTGCTGTCATTTTTCATAAGAATATTTCTATATGAAAAAGAAAACACTGAAAAATAGGTAAGTTTCTTTTTTACCTTTTGTTAGATATATTGATGCACAAAAATTTTGTATGATATATTGATGTGAGGTAAACGGACAGTATGCAAATAATATACTGCCATTGATGCGTAAATAATGTACGAGTTTTTGGGGCAGGTAAACAAACGATACGCAAATGATAACTACCGGTTTTGCTATAATGTGTACTTATTTTATATTTTTTATCTATTAATAACATTTTTACCAAAAATTTTGTTTTGATCAACATCGGGGATGGTTCTAGTAGCAAATTTTGTCTTGTTGTTGTCTACATGTTTAACTGAACTTCAGAATTGTTTTTCGTTTATGATTTATCGTTATGACTTATGTACCTATACATACATAAATTAAAATACCCTATGTAATATAGAACATTTATATTACCTTCCTAATTTCCAACCTATAATCGTGACATTAATGCGAGTGTCTAAATATTATATAATATAATATACATTTTCCTCTCGTGCTCGATTTAATAATAATTATAATCATTTCTATTCTAATGGCCATTCTTTCTGCCATAGTTTCACTCACTATAGACGTTGTTGATGCGGAACGCAAAACAATATTTAACAAACCACGTGATACATTTTGAATACTACAGTCAATGAAATTGACGTGGGGGTATTCGAATACAATTGTATTATATTTTAATAATATTATAATACTTTATCAAACCCTGAAGAATCACAAAGATGATGATTTATAAAACAAGTACACCTATTTCTTATATGAAAGGAATAGCCTATATAATATAAATGGATAGATAAAAATTAATTTACGCTGTATAGTGTATAGGTAATTCAAGCGTGCGCACTGATATTGCCTGAAAATATTAACAATTTGTATTTATTCAAAAATATTAACGAAAATTGTAAAAGATATTCACATCCTGCTTTTTATTTTTGAATTGCCTGATGTGAACTAAATTTGTTTGGCTTTGTAAAAATATTCAAAGACTAGGTTCATGTGAAATATTGTTTTTAAAAATATCGATAATCCGTATTGCATTAAACAAATAATAAACACTCAATAATTAAAAACACCTAATATAATTTCATGTTTGTTATTGACAACACAATTTGACGTAATTACTGACTCAGATCTTTACAGCGTACATCAAAGATATATACCTTTTTCTTTCCTATGAACTCCACCAGACCCGGGGTGACCGCGTTAGCGCTACTTCCGCCGGCTTAGTACACTCTCTAGGCAGAGCCATCTACCAGAGGACAAAAAAGTTTAGTCAGACAGCCGCGCGATGCCATCGTCAACTCCTAAAAAATATATTACATACCTAAACCTGATCACTGCCTAATCTTGATCACTTAACCTAAATATACTTAAATTAAAATAACCTTAACTAGCTGATCTTTACAATTTATGTAAACAATTAACACACACATTTTAGTGGTCTAAATTCATGAAGAATCAAATCGCTTAGAGCCTTAGATAATTTGTCTATTAATTTGTCTGATAAACTGTCTTCACAGCATCCGCCATCATCACTGAAAATTGGCATTGGGTTAATTTTGTTTTTTTTTTTTTAATTTCCATAGCAATGCCGAAAATACGACAGTGGTGAGTGCATAACTATCGTGGATGGTTACTTCATCGAAGTGTCCATCTGTACGGTATGCGGCATAGTTTGGTATCTGCTACAGAGAAAAAGCCTCAAAAGGTTACAGTCGAGACCGATAGAAGAGTGGCAAGTTGACCACAATATTCGGGATGAAACGAAGATTTGCAACTTACCCGACCTGGTCGGTCCAAGACTACAAGTTGGCTCCAGTGATGAGCCAAATTAAAGTCTTAGTTTAAACTTTTGTTTTTTTCAAACCACCCTACAGCGGACTCTGGCCGCATCACGTGATAATTGTACAGAAAATAATATTATCTAATGGTTAATATATTGTAATAATAATATAATATACTGTATAGGTTACCTAACTACTACTAATAGGCAAAACTAAGCGCTTAATTTAAAAACGAAATCGGTTTAATGCGCTCACCCTGTGTGATTTATAGAATTTGAACCGTTGTGTAGAAATATTCAACGGAAATTATACCATCGTACTATTAACGATGTTGAAAATAAAATAAAAATATATGTTTGTTAAAAATGGTTCAGACTTATTATTATTTGACCTAACCTACCCACTTTATTCAACTTATTATTTTGTTAATATCTTACTATTGAAAATGCATAAATAACAATGACATATTGTATTAGGGCATATTAATTGTTTTATTTATTTATTGTATGGACAAAAAATTTCATTTACCTACACAAATTATGTAAATATTGTATGTATATTACATACAATGCACCTATACATATTGACGTTATATACTGGATTGATAACACAGGTCAAAATGCATTCATAAGAAATACATTACAGACTGACCGAGCGCCCAACAGACAGAATGACCTACACAAATAACGAAATTTCACAGCATAGGTCTATTAGTTACCACAATTGATAAAAAAAGTAATTAATTTTAATTATTTTATCATTTAAATTTATTTGCTAATCTTAATTTCTATTGTTTTGTTCCGAACATTGAACTATAAGATAACTTATCTTATAGTCGCCAACGCGGACCCTTCTTTTATGTAAATATATATTTATATGTTTTGGCATTCGCTTATTTTTGGGCTTGTCCCGTTTGTAAAATAAAACTAAAATAAACACAATATCTACTTCGCAGTGTGGGTAGGCCCCTCTTGTAGGTGGGATCTTAATTAAATTTATTTCACTAGAAAATTAATTTAATATAATTCAAATAGGTACTTATTTATTATTTATTTATTATATTGTATATATTATATAAATAACTATAAAGAACAAAAACATTTACACATTTGCAAATTAGTTCCCGAAATTCTTAAATGTTTCTGTTTATTTATTAATCAAACATAATAGCAAAAGTATAATAATACAAATTTATAATACAAATCTTTTTATTCAAATTTTTTTTTTGGTTTTTTGAAGCAAAATCCTCTATAATATTTTGATAATCAATATTAGAAGCTATTTCTTATCACACTCTACAATAGTGAATCTATACGAGTATTTAAAATAAAAATGTAAAATATAATTAATGATAATACTAAATTTTAGGTTGTAGTCTCAATTAACTATATAAATGCTATGGGCGTTGAAATCTGTCTGTGGCTAAAACCTAAAAATGTTTTGCTTGGAGATTTTTTGACGCAAGGCCTTAGACAAATGTCCAGTCTACCATATCCTTCCACCACCGATACCTATAATACTACTATTTACAGTAGGTACCTATAGGTATCCAACTCAAATATCATAATATGAACAAATGGCAAATCATTATATTCGGACAGTTGTGATACAAATTTTGAGCAATGTAAAAATAACTATTTGAATACTCCAATTTTTCCTATATTGATTGGGCATAGTACGAAAATAACTAGGTATAGTACGAGAATGGCCGAGAAAAGTGTATTCTGCCCAGATGCATGTAGACAAAGTGAACTAAATCAAATTATTTACAAAGTAATATTTCTGACTAGTATCATTTTCATGTTGTGTACCATGAACATTATAAGGAGAGTACATACAGCATCTTCAATAACATACTATAAGGTAATAGATAAATAAATTTGGTAGCTAACAAATTTATCCTCGGACACACATTGATAATATCACCTGCAAAACGTTTAAGGTTTTAGGTTTTATTAATAGAATAGCAAGTGAGTTCAAACTATCCTACTCTCTTAAATCACTTTTCTGTTCTCTCCTCAGGCCTATTATTGAATATGACTCGATTGTTTGGGATAAACTACGGATGCTTGCAAACAACTCGAGCATGTCCAGCGCAAATTTCTTAGATCCGTAAAGTATGCTTTTAATATTAATTGTGTACCTTAAAACTACATCCCCGACCTCCGTTTTCTAAATCTCCCTACCTTAGCCGATCGTCGCCACTATCTTAATAAATCTTTTCTACAAAAACTTCTCTCTGGCTCAGTTGACTATCCTTTCCTTATTACACTTTTAAATTCTAAGGCACCAATTCGTACCACTCAGAATTATACATTTTTTATTACTCCACGTTACCCAACCAACTTTTTGAGAAACAAGTCTTTCACCAGGATGATGCTTATAGCCAATGGTAATCCGCCATTCTTCCTTTAGGTTAATTTTGTTATTTCTGTTTTTAAATTTTTGTTGTACCCTTCCTTACCATTATTTTTTTAGCTTGCCCTAGCTGCTAATTAATCTTACTGTAACTTAATCTTAAGCTAATACTGAACGCTTTTGTTGTTCTTAATTTAATTGTACTATAACTATGTATTATAATGTATTTTTTTATGAAATGTTTGTAAATTAAGCTCCAGTCCGTTATCTTAACAAATAAATATCTACATAGGTACCTTGATACAAATTACTTTGGTACATACATAGGTATTACCTATTTTTTTTTTTTATTTTTTTTTTTTTGTAGTTTAACTTATGAAATATTTAATAAGAATAGGTATTATTTATAGCTACTAGAACACTAGATACCTATTTAACAAAACCAGAATCTACAATGTACAAATAAAATTTCTTAAAATTATTCTTAACCGTCTTGTAACTAATATTTTTCTTTTAAATTGCACTTATTCTTTGTTCCTCTTAAGTTACTTACCCACTATTTGCACCTATTTAAAAAAGCCAAGATAATTTGTTGTTTACTTATACAACTCCATTGTTCCTACTGAGATTATAGAACAAGCTATCTATAAAAATAATACATACTAATTATACATATAATTTAGACTGGTCCTTTGTTATAAGAGAAAGAAATTAATATTATTATTTTTGTTTCAGAATCCCTTGTTTTTTTCATTACCAACTATCAGAAAACAATTTAGGTTAAATTTGGTGATAATAGCCAATCCTTGCTGTAGCACAGGACGGTTGGAAATTTGCAAAAAAGGGTAGTTTTATAATTATTCAAGTTTAACTGCAAACAAATATCTCTAAACACACAAATATATAAGACCTTATTTATTGTAAATTATCATATTTTAATTTATTTTATTTTATTTACAGTACAGGCCAAAGCCAAACAAGAGAAAATAAAAAATTAATAAATACATAGCATAATACTTATCAAAATAAAAGAAGTAATTAATGTTAATAAAGTACTAGTTGAATATAGTTTAAGTATGGTTAAAGGTGAGGTCAGTATTTGCAATATGCATAAGATAAAAGAGAGGTTATAATTTGTAGAAGAAAATGGAATAAAAAAGGGGGAAATGCTTCTAGTAAGACGATGTGGAATTTTAACATTAGTTTGTTGAAAGAGGCTGGGATAGTCTATTAATTTATGTATAAATTTAGATATAAATGGTAAGTTCGCAACATGTCTACAATCAGCAGTATCCCGACAATAGAGCGAACGCAAATGCGTGAAAGCAATAGAGTGAAAACAAAATTAGCTTATATACAGATATGAGCGAAAACGCCGAATACATATATAGAGCCAAAAATCCATAATTTTAAGTTTTGTACAACCACTTCATGATTTTTTTTTTCAACTTTCATCTACTAAATATTTTACACGCGCCGAAGGTGTAATATATTATGTAGGCCGTAGGGAAACATTTTTTTTCAAGAATTTTTTTCTTAGTGAAATATTTTAGAATCCAAATCAAAATTAAGAACGGGATTACAGACAATATGCCAGTATAATACATATAACAGAAATTTATTGAATACCTCCAAAGACAATAGAATTTGGAGAAAATTAAATATAAATAGTCTTGATCTAAAATGATATTTATGAGGAAAAAAGAAGTACAGGGATTCGGCTGAACGAATTCAAAAATAAGTCAATATATTCGATAAAAATTATTATTTTTTTATTTGATTATTTTCTATAATTTTTTATTCGCTCTTTATTTTTTCAATTAAATGATTTTCTCTGGTATGTATTCAATATTTTGTGTTCGATTATTTATTTTCGCTATTTTAGAGGTGAACCCAATTAGCGAGGCTGGATATATTTTAGGCAAATGTAAGTTCCTACACGAGACCTATCGGATAAAAATATACATATGTTAGATCCTAAACAATGAAAGAAAAGGTACGTATGTTAGTTCCTACATCATCAAAACATGTTATTTTTATTTCAAAATGTCTTAAAAAATAAAAACATGGGAAAACCAAGAAAATTTTAGGAAAAAGACGTCTTAATATAATAGAGAAGGGTGCAGCCACTTTTATAGGTAAATTAATGTATATCTGTAAGTAACGATAAACTATTGCTAACGAAAAAACAATTATGAATGAAGTTTAGTTGATAGTGATATGATATATATATTATAGTAAAATAATTAAATAAACTTCATATATTTTCTTTAATAATATCTGTTTAATTTTTTACGAATTTTCCCGTTTTTCCCCAGTTTTCACATTTTCTAGGAAAACTCTTTGGAAAATCGAAAAAAAACCTGTTTAAATTACCTCCCCAGTCAGATTTCTTTTTTAGAAAAAATGATATGATTGTAAATCGGAGTCAAATTGCTGGTAAAAAATTTATCTACAGAAGAAAAAATCCTAATATTTTATTAATATATTTCTTACAATTTACCGTTTTTCCTCCGTTTTATTTCGATTTTTCACTTTTGATGAGAAAACTCTTGATAAAATCGAAAATTTACCTGCCTCCTCACACCGATTTCCTTTCAAAAAAGGTGCTACACTCGAAAAAGATTTCTGGTGGAAAAATTGCACACAGATAAAAAAAAATAATAATAAACATCTTTGTAAAACCATAAGATTCCTTGATTCACTCAGAATCTAAAAATATATATCAAGATAAATTGTGTAAATGTATGTAAAAGTTTAAGATAAAATACTCAATGTACAGTATTCTATAAATAGATATAATTATTATTTATTATCAAACCATAAAGAAATTTACTGTATCGGTTTTATCAGTAATGAATAGCCGCAAATGTCCAAAAATTGAATTTAGATGTCAGCTTTATCGAAAAGCTATAGCGTCATATACTATACAGTATAGCGGTTAAAAGGAAGTGATTATATTATTGCACATTATTCATACTATTATATTATTATTACACTATTATTGAATTACCTACTTTTCAGTTTCCCGTCGATAATGCAAATTATTTTCTATTTTTTTACGATGTAGGAACAACCACATTTCATTTTTATAACATTTTATATAAATTAATATTTTTTTACTAGATATGTCTCGTGTAGGAACTTAATTTCCCCTAATATATTACAGATAGGTTTATAATCATGTGGAGGGCGAGGTATATGCAAAAAATAAGCAGACAAATAAGATAAAAATGTACGTTGAACTCTTTCAACAGCTGTGGCGTCTATAGACTATTAAAACGTCGCACGCCATGCCACCACAAAAATAATGTACCACTACTCTCCCCCCACCACACCACCAAAACTTGAAGAGTTGGAATACCTCGAAAATTAAACATTTAAGACCAAAATTGATATAAACTAGTGACGTCCTTTTTGGAACCTTTTTCGTTTAAACATAAATCAAGTGTTTTAGCAAAAACGAAGACAGTCCAACGTCAAATTTAAAACGACAATGCTAACGTACGGTAGAGTATGAACAAATAGGCCCCAGTTCATATAGATCCCAACCAAACCTTAGGTAACAGAGTGGATCTAGTCGTCTCGGGAACAAAAATGGTCAACGAGTCGCAAATGTTCGTTGTAGTGGTTCGATATAGTGGGACTTGCGCTGCGCATAACCTGTTTTGGTCGACCGGTATCATTTCCTCATGGAACAGACAATATACCTAACCGTGGTTACACACTTGTACACTCAATCAGTTTTGCGCGTGCAGTCATATTCTATGGTTCCTAGCTTTTCTTATCCATGAAATGTTGTATTCTTATTGGTTTTATAATAATGTACTATCTGCCTATTTATGATTACGATCTACGACTATGCGACACCGGTTAACACTATGCAAACGTGATGTGCANGTTGTCAAAAGTATCTCAACACTACTAACATTTTTATAAAGTAAGTATGTATTATTATTTATTGTATCAGATATTGATAGGTAAACATTTATTGCGCATTTATACATTTGCTTGGACAAAAATATGAAACAATCATAATTATTACTAGCTATATTCACTTTACCTATGTGAGCAATATCTTAATATCTAGTTTAAATATTGGTAATTTATTGTTATTTACAATATACTCGAATCAATATATATGTTTCTTTACCTTATAAGTTTTAACAAATAAAATGTAAAAAAATGTGTTATATTTTTTTCTCCGTCGCCTTCATCCCACTACTTGGGATCAGTTCATTCACATCTTAAATTTAACATGTTCACCTGCCATAGTTCAGCTCTCTTAAAATCATTGTCATTAACATTGTCATTAACATCCAACCACCTCTTTTCTCTTACGTTTATTTTAATTGCAATTCTTACTGCTTCTCCCCATACCATGTCCTAACCATCTTAGTTTATCTATTATTGAAGTCATATCTATGTTGCCTTTTATAAACTCATCTCTTATCATATCTTCTATTATCACTTCACTAAACCACTTAAGTATTCTCATCTCTGCTACACTTATCATGGTTTTATTTTTCTGCCTACCCCCATCACTCTAAACCTTTAAACATAATCAGTCTCATTGAATTGAATGAAAAAATAATTAATGTACACCTATAAAATATATTATTTTGCATCCTTGTTACAATATGTTGCTCTATTAGAAACATTTTTTATTATTTTTTTGCATTAGGGTGTAAAAGAAATAATTAAAGCACCATTAACAAAACATGGCAAATTTGTGCTTATACTAACAACATTGTAATAATAGGAAAAAACAAAGATCGTATGGAAGAAGCCTACCGTAGCATTGAAAAAAGGAGAAGAACAATGGGATTAAAAATTCTTGAAGAAAAAGTTAAATATATAAAACTATCCATAGTAGAGTGCAAAATATTGCCTCAGTTGTCATGTTAAATATTGAGTCATATCGTCATATTTCTTAAAATACCAATTTCCAGTTCATGAAATAGAGCCCAATTCATGAAATTGGCTATATCTTGTCCGTTTTATGAATTAGGTAAAAGTACTTAGTTTTATGACAGCCAAGCGAACTGGAGTATCCGAATACAACCTGGAGAGGTGGCAACCCTATTCATGAATGGACAAATTAAACAATGGAGTGACCATATATTTTTTTTCCAGTTTTAATTATTTATCAATTTCATACTAGGTGCCAATATTACATTTTATCTATAAGCAAGCACTACTTCTATACATTTATTATGTACTCATAGTTATTTTTTTGTTAAATTTAAAACTCTAAAATAATAATAAATCAACAAACATTTGTTGTTTTTAATAAATATAGTAAATATATAAATAAAAAAACCATAATTATCAATACGAGCTCAATATTATTCATATAGTCCATAAAAATAATAATACACAACTCACCAAATAATACTCCAGGGGACACATTCTTTCAGTTATTATTTGTATTTTTATATATACATTTTTTATTTATATATTTATTTTTAGATTTCCGTGAAAATATAACAATGGCAACACAAGAAGTGGATAACATTTTGGCCAAAGAAGAACTAGTAGACTTCAGCATTTACTATTTGGACTTAGTGGAATGTCCATTAGACCCTAACCATAAACTTCGACGTCATAGATTACCAAACCATCTGATGAAGTGCAAGAAGTCATTTCCAAATAAAATAAAATGTCCTTATGGCCATTACTTTTATACGGAAAAAGATGAGATGGCCAATCATTTACAAATATGTTCATATAAGCCAAAGTTATCTCGAGTTGAAGTAAAACCTATTCAAAAATCTAAAAATATTAATTATAACTACGATGTTGACAATNTACGTTTATTTTAATTGCAATTCTTACTGCTTCTCCCCATGCCATGTCCTAACTATCTTAGTTTATCTATTATTGAAACCTTTTATATACTCATCTCTTATCATATCTTCTATTATCACTTCATTGATCCACCTAAGCATTCTCATCTCTGCTACAATCATCTAGGTTCTATTTTTCTGCCTAGCCCCAACACTTTAAACCATATAACATAATCAGTCTCATTAGAATTCTCTCATCTCAAAACATCTGGCGCTCTCATAAAAGTCATCATTCCTTTGTTCAAAAGATCCAAAGTACTTAAAACTCAGCCTCATTTATAACCCTTTATGTTGTTATTTTTTTATTTTTTATATTATAAATCCATAGATTTGTTTGTTGCAGCTCTTCATGCTTCTCTATCCTAGCACAGTTATTTCCGGTTATTGTAATTTCCCTTATTTGTATCCTGCATTATCTGTGTCATGTATTCTGCTCTTGGTCTTGCTCTAGCAATGTGTCCTTTAACATCTTTAATTATTTTCTTTAATAAACTTTCATCTCTTAATATGTGCCCTATCATTTTGTCTCTTCTCGATTGAATACTTTTCCATATTTTTCATTGTTCCTTTATTTTATTTAAAACTTCCTTATTCGTTACCTTCTCGGTCCATGGTATTTTTAGTATTTTCCTGAAGAACCAAATATCAAAGGCTTCTAGTCTTTTTTTTTTCCATTGAGTTTATTGTCCAGGTTTCGGATTTAAAGATTGCTACAGTCCATTGTATAACTTTTTAGGAATTTCTTCCTTATCTCCCGACTGACACTATTGGTAGTTAAAATGTGGCTTTTGTGTCGAAAGACTCTTTTCACCTGTGCTATCCTGCAGATTGTATTTGTTTTGCTGCAGCCATCCTCTGTTATATTGCTTCCTAGGTATGTGAATAGCTGTACTTGCTTTATTTGTTCATTGTCAATATTTATGTTGAGTCGAACCGAATAAGCTTTACTGCATACCATAACTTTCGTTCGTTTTTTGTTCAATTGCATTCTATACTTAATTTTTAGAATTTTATCTATTGTTACTAGGGTATTTTGTAAGTCGTCTTCATCTTCCGTGCAGAAAGCTATGTCATCCGCAAATCTTAATACAGATACCATTGTTCCTCCTATTCACGCTCCTTACTGTATTTCTGCTCTCAATCCTTTCATTGCCTCTTCAATGTACAAGTTGAACAGCATCGGCGTCAAGATACACCCCCGTCTAACTCCTTTTTTATTTTTACTTCTTGTTCTTTCCCATCTATCTGTATTAAGACTGGCTTTTGTACATATTATAGATAAATCTTCTATCGTTATATATGAGGGCACTAGTTTCAAAGTGTACAATCTCCATGTTTCATGGAAATTGAGAAAGATATTGTTTAATATTCAATTGTTAGTGCTGAATTCGAACAACTCGCTATTATCGAACAAAATGGTCAATCCCCAATGTATTTTTAAGATTGAAAATTACATTTAGTTTCAAAAAGTGCAATCTCCTTTGACAAGTATAATAATATTGTTACTATTATATTATAATAAATTATAATGTATTTAATTTATATTTAATATTATTAAATATACTTATCATGGGTTTACTGTTGTGAGATCCACTTCTAAAAGTAAATTTAATCCCAATACAGTCACCTCTTTCTGTTGAAATGAAAATTAATATGATAAAGGTTCAAATGAGATTGCTTCCTGTATTCATCAAGTTTTGGAATTGTCAGATTTTACTGATATTCATACTATTAGGCTTATGTGTGATGGTTGGTCAGGCCAGAACAAAAACACCACACTAATTTCAATGTGTTGCAACTGGCTCGCCAAACAAAATGTAATTTGAAAAATTGTAGTTTTATACCCAGTAAGTGGATACTCTTTTATTACTCCTGATCGTGTATTTGGTCACGTCGAAGTGAAGTGCAAAAAGAAAGAAATAATTTTAGAACCTCAAGAATATTTGGATATTTTTTCAAAATATAAAACTGTCCTGAAAGTTGGAAAGGATATTGAAATTTATGACTGGAAAACTCAAACGTACAAGTTCGTTAGGCCTCTAGAACAGTGGCACTTTTATTTTTCCAAAATGAAAAGAATGATTATCACAAAAAACTCAAAAGGTGTAGTGTAAGTCAGCAGTGAAGGCGTGTACAATTCGAATTTTGGAATGGGAAAACCAATTACAAAAAAAACAAGAAACATTAGTGAAATGAATTCCGCCAAAATTCCAACGCGGAATGTTCTTATCACTAATAAGAAAACTGATGTAAATAACTTACTAACTGCTCATCATGGAAATGAGTGGAAAAATGATCATGGTTTAATTTTCTTTTAAAAAGTCATAGAGGGACATAATACTCCAGCGGACACATTATTTCAGTTATTCGTTTTATTTTTATATATACAATTATTATTTATATATTTATTTTTAGATTTCCGTGAAAATATAACAATGGCAACACAAGAAGTGGATAACCTTTTGACCAAAGAAGAACCAGTAGACTTCAGCATTAACTATTTGGACTTAGTGGAATGTCCATTAGACCCTAACCACAAACTTCGACGTCATAGATTGCCATACCATCTGGTGAAGTGCAAGAAGTCATTTCCAAATAAAATAAAATGTCCTTATGGCCATTACTTTTATACGGAAAAAGATAAGATGGCCAATCATTTACAAATATGTTCATATAAGCCAAAGATATCTCGAGCTGAAGTAAAACCAATTCAAAAATCTAAAAATATTAATTATAACTACGATGTTGACAATTATGAATGTCAGGAGCCTTATTGGGATTAAATATGATGTTAAAATATATGAAGTAGACATTTCCTATTAACATTTTCTTTTATTATTTTTAATCGATATACTTAAAAAAAGTAAATAAAATTGAAAACCATAATAATGAAATATTGGGAATATATTATAAAATGTAGACATTTTATCAGACAAATCAAACAACTGAACTGAATGTACTATAGAAAATAACTATCATCGATTTTACAGATTTAAAAATATATTTAATCGAGTAACAATAAAATAAACAATTTGATAGTTTCAATAACGTTATAATATATTTGGTTAATATTAATAACATGCGTAATATCATGAAATTCTAAAGAAAAGAGTTAACAAAAAACTAGACATGTTAGAGAAAAACTAATTACAGATTTGAATTCAGAACATTAAAATCTATTATTATTAATACATAAAGTTATAACAGCAAAGCAGTCGCAGGACTGTTATTTTTTAACATGTACATAACTATATGGAGTGGTGTTTTGGCAAAAAAACTAGAGGGTATTCGCACATTTAAGAATTTATGACAATGACTATTGTGTATTTATTAGGATCAAAACTTATCAGATTTTACCACTCAAACCGAAGCTCGCTTTGCTCGTGAGTATTCAAGTCTTTTTTTAACTCTTTTCGAGTATTCGAGTCTTTTCACAAGTATAAACTTTTATATAAAAAAAAAATGTTTATTAATTTTATACCATATTATTTCTTGATTTATCCAAGTATTTAAAGCTTCCATGGAAAATTCAATAATTGCCTGATTTTAAAGGCAAAAAATATAAATATAACTGTAAAATAAAAGCATAATCATGTAATAGTCAAGTAAGTAACTACAAAAAATATAAAATATATACAATTAACTTTAATAGAACCTATACATAATAAAAATGATGTATTAATGAGTGGGAAAGGTTTAACAAAATTGAATAGTATTTTAATAAAAATAACGTTTTTTTTTAAATAGGTAACAAATTAACAAATAAAATATGATGCTTACATTGTACTTAACATTATATCAAAACTTGAAAACTAAATAATTTACAGAATTTGCCATAGACTCTTTTTGATAACTTTGCTCTCAAATTTGCCTATGTTATTTCTTGCTATTTTGGTCCTAGTGTCTTCTGCACACCTATGATTGAAGAGCCAACTTTTCACGTAATCTTCAGGATTCCAATCACTTAGGGAAAGTCCATTTATGTTAATAAACATTAAATTAGAAATATTATTTATCATTAACCGTGAACAAAGATCCGTACAAATGTTATTCATAACACTGAATCCTCTTTCACATTCTGCGGTTGAATATGGAAATGTTTTAAGAAAGATATAAAATGCAGACATCACGTTTTTAGGATCAATAGTTTGATCGTAAATTATTTTTCTCATAGCGCTAATAGCATCATCTTGGTCCAGTGAAAATCTTTTACATAAGTATTTAATATCATCTTCTCCATATCAAATATCTAGGTCCTCGGGCCAAGTTGATTTTTCCAATACTAAAATTAGTGTTTAAATAATTTTATGTTTCATTTCTTTAGAAATATGTTGAATAATATTGGTAGATGAGTGTCTAGAATGGAGGGTAAACCCTAATTTTATACCATTTAGTTCCTCTAATTTTACTAGTTTTAAATGATCATCAAGTGGACGGTTATAATTTGCTATATAATAAGCAGTGCGGAAAATAGAATATGTAGCTTTGTTTATCTGGTAATCCTTTTCTTCCATAAGCTTGGACAACATATTCTTATCTTTATTGTTTAATATTTGAACAGCAGATTTGTGTGCATTGGATTCAAAATGTTTTTAAGTTTATTTCTTTAAACAGTGAGGCGAGTTTTCTTGTTAGTATTTGTTCCTCCATCAATTTCACATGTTGGCCATTCTTAAGATATTTCAATCTTTTGAGGGGTTTTTAATTTACTCACTTTTCTACATATATCACATCCAATTTTTCCATCAACAGAGTAAAATCCTTTAAATTTTTCTTAATTTTCTGTCCATTGCACTGATGTCCACTCAGACGGCCACAGTGAATCCTGACAGTCAGCTTTAAAAGACTCAACATTGTCTAATTGAATAGATGGAGAAGATGGCTCGGGAAACAGATTTTCATTTACCTACACCAAATAAAACCACCTAAGTATATAATTAGATCAGATACCATTCAGAATTTCCAGTATCTTGAATAAGAGATATTTGGCACCGATATAATTTTTAATTAAAAATAAATTGATTTAAATTATTTGACGATGACTGTAATTCTTAATAAATTACCACAATTAATAAAAATATTAAAATTGTAGTTTCTAATTTATATATGTAGTATAATTACAAATTACAAATTAGGTTAGTACAGTAGGTACTACTTTGACTCAAATAAATAATAATTGAAACGTGAAGTGTTTTCTATTAACTTATTAACTAAATTCTACAGAAGGGTTTTAACCATTTACTGCATTTTTAAAATTAAAACAAATAATTATTTTTAAATTACTTTTTGCTCATTAAGTATGAGAAAAATAACTAATAAATAACTTAATAACTTAATAAAATTAAAATTAAAAATGTATTTTTAATTTTATTAAGTCTCAAATATGCAACTATATGTACCTATATGAACTACCTATGCATTGTATAGTACTAGGAGTTTTTACATTTTANAAAAAAGGAAATATATCTTTTAATAGAAAAAAAATAACGTGAAAAACATTTATATGAAGTAAACAAATATAGTAACAATTTTATGAATATGTCATTATGTTGTTATATTATAAACAAAATAATAACAAATAATAGAAAAAGAAAACAATATACCTTATACCCCTATTTATGCGATGGCATAAATATTTGTATCTATAGATGACAATAATTGAGCTTCTACTTCTTTAGACGCCACATAAATAGCGCACAAGTAAACGAATTAATAAAATAAAGACAATTTAAAATGTATTACCATATTAGTTTTTATAGTTACTTACCTCAACATTTTCTAAACGGATTTTTTTATTTGTATTTGTAGAAAAATAAGAAAATAAAGTGGTTTTTTTTTTGTGTGTGTAGAATCCATATTGTCAACACCTAACAATTCACTACACAAGTCACAAAAAAAAAAAATTATAAGAAAAAAAATGTAAAATAAATAATAATGGAAGACGAGCAACGCCGCAGGAAGTCAGCATTCGGAATAACACTCGCCACACTATCTATTTTTATAGAATATTCTTGTATAGAAACGTCCAAAGGCCGCTTGTAGATATTTTAATTTGATACCTAATTAATATAGCTGGACGATAATCGATAGTATAAATAATAACCAATTGTCAATGTTATTATTAAGTAATATTAACCTACCAATAACAAATTTTCTATAAATAAACATATGCCCTATGGATTTACCGTTCATGTTTATAATTCTCTTCATTGTTGATAATGTTTTTTTTTTCTATTTATGAAGTAGGTATACGTGCGTATTGCTGTTACTTTTATAAAGTATACGCTAAATCACCAAGATAGTTCTCGGGTATACAACGTATACCCTCCAAAACAACACTGACTATATGCATAACCACTTCATCTATTCCACATTCACTCATATCTCGTTTCTATAGACTTTTAAGTCTCAACCCACCTTTTGGATGAAACACTTATAAAAATACCTCTTTTAATAATAATATGTGTATATTGGATAATTTTCTGAAAATCGTCAAAATTAATATTAAGACAGGGGATATATGGGATTGTGATGTCCTTCACCAGCTACGAACAGCAATTACACAACATAGGTAGATAATAAGATACTAAGAGTTTACAAAACTTGTGTATTTTAAATACATATTGATTTTTTTTTTTGCATTTCGTTTACTTATCATTTTACAAATCGTTATTTTGAGTAAATAATTATTAATATTGATTTGATTAAACTACTTACATAGGATAATAATTATAAGATAGTGTAATTTCAAAAAACCAGTTTTCTCAACAAATGATAAAAAAAACAGAGGAAAAATGGCCCCATACAATCTGTTTCTTTCAGAAACAGGTGATTGATTTATCTCCAGATTAATATGTTTTAACTGTAAACAGAACAATAAATATGACTTTTCATTGTAGTAAAGTAAAATACAGTTATTAAATTATGGCACAATAATTATGAGTATTGAGTATAGAATAATAATAATACTATAATACCCATAGACATTATATTGGTAGACAGTAAACTCGTATGTATGACTCCAGCATTACGAGCTGCGTGGAAACCACAATATTGAAAAAATCCTCTCTGGTGTACTAATTTTACAATAATACGCTAACGCAAACTATCGTACGCTTGCTGTACACACATCACACAATCAACGGTTTTACAGTGAATAATTGTATATAATTTCTATTAATTGTAATTTTTAATTTGTATTTTGTGCTAATAGGTAGATCGTAGGTACCCGTAATATTAAAACATCAATCAGTTAAATATACTTGGTATTTGAATATTCAAAATTTAGACAATGACTAATTTTTATTGTGTGCACGGTAATTTAAAGGTTATCAGTCAATCAAAAGTACAATCTATCTTTCCATACCCGGTGCGTAACCATTTCGTATCTATTAGTATATGGTCTATGATAATACCTAATAAACCATATCACAATATATTATTCTGTCCAATTTTCATTAGTTCTCATATTCACAACCAGATGACATTTTTATGTCTACATATCCTAATAATTGGTAAGAATTACTATGAGTAAAATCAAATAAAATATATCTCTTATCAATATCTATATCAATTATAACAATATCAAATGGTTTATCCCAAATCTCGTATTTAAACTAGGTATTCTTAAACTCCATCTCAATAATATAGATGGAAATGCAAATCGAACTTTTTTCGTTTAAACGGAAATCAAGTGTTTTGACAAAAACGAAGACCGCCCAACGTCAAATTAAAAACTGTAGAGTAGACAAAAATGATCTACGGGTCGCAAAGGTCCGTTGTAGTGGTTCGATATGGTGGGACTTGCGCAGCGCATAACCAGTTTCGGTCGGCGGCCGGTATCATTTCCTCATGGAACAGACAATATACCTAACCGTGGTCCATACTTATAGGTACACTCCATTCAAGTTTTGCGCGCGCAGTCATATTCTATGGTTCCTGGCTTTTCTTATCCATGAAATGTTGTATTATTGATTTTATAATAATGTACTATCTGCCTATTTATGAATACGATTTACGACTATGCGACACCGGTTAGCACTATGCATACGTGATGTTCATATTGTCAAAAGTATCTCAACATTACCAACATTTTTATAAGGTAAGTATGTATTATTATTTATTGTATCAGATATTGATAGGTAAACATTTATTGCGCATTTATACATTTGCTTGGACAAAAATATGAAACAATCATAATTATTACTAGCTATATTCACTTTACCTATGTGAGCAATACCTTAATATCTATTTTAAATATTGGTAATTTATTGTTATTTACAATATACTCGAATCAATATATATGTTTCTTTACCTTATAAGTTATAACAAACAAAATGTAAAAATGTGTTATATCTTTTTCTCCGTCGCCTTCATCCCACTACTTGGGATCAGTTCATTTATATCTTAAATTTAACATGTTCACCTGCCATAGTTCAGCTCTCTTAAAATCATTGTCATTAACATCCAACCACCTCTTTTCTCTTACGTTTATTTTAATTGCAATTCTTACTGCTTCTCCCCATACCATGTCCTAACCATCTTAGTTTATCTATTATTGAAGTCATATCTATGTTGCCTTTTATAAACTCATCTCTTATCATATCTTCTATTATCACTTCACTGATCCACTTAAGTATTCTCATCTCTGCTACACTTATCATGGTTTTATTTTTCTGCCTACCCCCATCACTCTAAACCTTTAAACATAATCAGTCTCATTGAATTGAATGAAAAAATAATTAATGTACACCTATAAAATATATTATTTTGCATCCTTGTTACAATATGTTGCTCTATTAGAAACATTTTTTATTATTTTTTTGCATTAGGGTGTAAAAGAAATAATTAAAGCACCATTAACAAAACATGGCAAATTTGTGCTTATACTAACAACATTGTAATAATAGGAAAAAACAAAGATCGTATGGAAGAAGTCTACCATAGCATTGAAAAAAGGAGAAGAACAATGGGATTAAAAATTCTTNCAATTCATGAAATTGGCTATATCTTGTCCGTTTTATGAATTAGGTAAAAGTACTTAGTTTTATGACAGCCAAGCGAACTGGAGTATCCGAATACAACCTGGAGAGGTGGCAACCCTATTCATGAATGGACAAATTAAACAATGGAGTGACCATATATTTTTTTTCCAGTTTTAATTATTTATCAATTTCATACTAGGTGCCAATATTACATTTTATCTATAAGCAAGCACTACTTCTATACATTTATTATGTACTCATAGTTATTTTTTTGTTAAATTTAAAACTCTAAAATAATAATAAATCAACAAACATTTGTTGTTTTTAATAAAATAGTAACAAAATTATTTAAATAGTTAATACTTGTAAATAAATATAGTAAATATATAAATAAAAAAACCATAATTATCAATACGAGCTCAATATTATTCATATAGTCCATAAAAATAATAATACACAACTCACCAAATAATACTCCAGGGGACACATTCTTTCAGTTATTATTTGTATTTTTATATATAAATTTTTTATTTATAAATTGATTTTTAGATTTCCGTGAAAATATAACCATGGCAACACAAGAAGTGGATAACATTTTGGCCAAAGAAGAACTAGTAGACTTCAGCATTTACTATTTGGACTTAGTGGAATGTCCATTAGACCCTAACCATAAACTTCGACGTCATAGATTACCAAACCATCTGATGAAGTGCAAGAAGTCATTTCCAAATAAAATAAAATGTCCTTATGGCCATTACTTTTATACGGAAAAAGATGAGATGGCCAATCATTTACAAATATGTTCATATAAGCCAAAGATATCTCGAGTTGAAGTAAAACCTATTCAAAAATCTAAAAATATTAATTATAACTACGATGTTGACAATTATGAATGTCAGGAGCCTTATTGGGATTAAATATGATGTTAAAATAAATAAAGTAGACATTTCCTATTAACATATAATGTAAATATTATTTTACATCGGTATCTTGGCCTTGATCTAATACAAGTCTAGTTAGATACAATTACTTAGTCCTGTGAAATATATTTTTTTTTTTTACAATGATACTTGATTTTTATAGATGTTCACACGCCAAATTAGTTTGTCTTTATCACATCTAGTTTTTCTACAATTGAGATTTACATTAGAATAATATAAGTTATTATATTTGAAATATTTTTAACTTTTTTAAATTTTAGTTATAGTAAATTATACAATATTATTAAACATAAATATTCAAAAACATATTTGTGGCTTAATTAAATTTAAAGTATAAAAAAATAATAATAATAAGATATTCAAATATGTTATTAATTTTCTTTTATAGTTTTGTTTTTCAGTTTTTTAAACACTAGTAGTAATCGGCCATCAAACTAAAATTATTTTTACATATTCTTATAGAAATACCTGTTTTAATAATATGTGCATATTGGATAATTTTGTGAAATTCATCAAAATTAATATTAATACGGGATATATAGAATTGTGATGTCCTTCACCAGCTACGAACAGTAATTACACAACAAAGGTAGATAATAAGATATTATAGAGTTTACAAACTTGTTTATTTTAAAAACATATTGATTTTTTTTTTACATTTTGTTTGCCTACCATTTTACAGATTGTTTTTTTGAGTAAATAAAACATTATTATGGATTTGATTTAACTACTTACATAGGATAATAATTATAAGATAATGTAATTTCAAAAATCGTCGTCGTCATTGAGATCATCAAAATCTAAAAAATAAAGAAAGTATTGTTAAAAATATTAACATTTTTATTTGACTATTTTGAAATAAATAAGTATATAAATAATGATATAATAGTTCAATTATAGTAATTAAAATCATTTTCAAACCAATGATACAAAAAAAAAAAAAATTGTAGATGCTTGAATATCAGGCGATATTGTGTATCTATGATATAACCATAATAGCTTTTATATTTATATGGTGTTATTCAGATGATGCTACTTAAGTCCCTGTGATTATACAACTCACTATAGTTGCAAATCTGTTACTTTTTTATTTAGATGTACTTACTTTTAACCTTTTATTATAAATATTTCCGGAATGAAATTGTAATGAATCAATTTTTTTCTAAGTATCTAACATTCATTATGTAACTACCTAACGCGGTTTCCTCATGTTGTCCAAAAATAAATGTCCTGATATTCAAGGAACTAATATTTCTTTTAAGTGTCTCTGTGTAAGAAAAGCTAAAGTTAAAAAAAAATAATGAGATGGATAATTTTTTATCAAATTATTAGAAACAATAAAAAAATAAAATAGTTAAAGATAGGAAGTATCTAATTTGCTGAATCAGGACCATTGAGTACTGCAAGGTTACCAGTGATTTCATAATAAGTGCTTCTATTGAAAACTGCACTCAGTTCAGTATTTTGTTAAACTGTGGCAGCAAATCTGCTGATCTGCTCCAAAATTTGTAAAACTTAATCAAAAACTTTTTATACGTAATAAGTTCTATGGTGTTTAAATAACCTATTAGTTTCATGTTTCTAAATTGAAAATTTCATTCGTTATAACTGAGTTCAGTTTTTATTGACTTTAGATGGCAGTTCAGCAAATCTACTGATTTACTCTCAAATCTGTAAAACATGACCAGAAATAATGATACTTTATAAATGTGATGAATTCTATCGTATTTAAATAACCTGTTAGTTTCGAGTCCTAGTACAGTACCTATTGCCTACTATTGAGCTAATGTAGTCCATGACCCCAGTTCAGCATATTAAACCACCCTTAAAGATACAATAGTCATTAATATTTGTATGTATATAATTCCATAATATACATTCATGAATTCTAACACTGAGTCGTGAAGTAATTATTGAAAATAAAATTTACAAGTTCTACAAACTGAATTGAATACTTGTGTTGATTGTAAATTTTCAATTCAAACATCAATATATTATATAAGTTTTCTACAATAAAAAATAGATTACAAAAACAAAAATATATTAGTGGTATTTTCAAATAAATTGTTTTCAAAATAGTTTGGTTATTAAAAGATGTATTGTATCCTACCAAGTATTACTGAAAAATCTATCCTTCTAGATTCTCAATTCGGATTTCGCAATTCACACTCAGTTGTACAGCAGGTTAACAGAGCTGTTTACACTATACCTTACTTGCTAGACAAAAATTGTTATTGTACATGCACGTTTCTGAATATCTCTCAGGCCTTTGATAGTGTATGGCTTGTTGGCCTCCTCTGTAAATTAAAAAAGCTTCTTCATCCTACCTATTTCACTATTAGTAAATTGTATCTCATCAATCACCATTTTCAAGTTTGTGTAGGTGATGATTTTTCTTCTATAGCCAATATATTTGTTGATGTTCCACAAAGTGGTATCCTTTCCTTTATCCTCTACAATATTTTTGCCTCAGACCAACCAACTACACCGAACACACTGGTTGCCGACTATGCGGACGATAAGGCAATTTTATCTGTACACTCTAATCCCTTCGTAGGTACTCAAAATCTCCAATTTCACCTCATTCTTAGGGAAAAGTGATATTCCAACTGGAAAATTAAAATAAATCAATCAAAGTCTATACATTCAACACTCATCCTTAGACTAGCTTCATGCCCTGATGTCTTCTTCATTTATAACACCTTAATTCCTAGTGCTTTGAATGTTAAATATCTGGCACTTGGTAAACCTGGGTTCAGTATATTAAATCTAAAAAAATAAATTTTAACTATCGCCTACACCTACTAAAAAAACCTCATCAAGAATAATAAATATACTTACATCAATAATAAAGTAATTATTTACAAATCACTACTAAAGCCTTTTTGAACATATGGCCTTCAGCTCTAAGAGAATGCAAAAAAAAATTCAATCATTTCAAGACATCAAACTTCGAGAATTGTTAAACACTCCCTCCCCCTCTTATATCTCTAACCACACTATACATACCAATCTTAAAATGTCCTCAGTCTACAAAGAAGCTTAAGTATATTATAATTTTTCATGCTCCCACATCATCTCATCCCCTCTTGTCAGAAATCTTGCTAATCCTACTATCCCCGGTAACTCCCCAAGAAGATTAAAACAGAAATGGTGTTTTGACCTATTGACACCTAATATTAAATCAATTATCTGAAAACATAAAAAGAAATAGTCATGAAAATGTGTTACTAATGGATGGCTGCTTTCCTCATAAATGTCATGTATTATGTAAATGTTATTAATGATAGTAACGTATTTTTAATAATTTGTATGTAATTAAACACATTTATCACATTTATTTATTGTGTCCAAGTAGTATAGATAGTAAATGTCATTTAAAAAATTAATTAGGTGTACTGAAGAAGCTTTATATTATAGCATATTAAGATTAAATAAGTATGATAAAATTATTGTCATTATTAAAATATAAGTTTTTTGTCATTTCACGATATACTTACCATTGTAAAAATCGGCTTGAAGATTTTTTTCATTCATATCAAATACGACATTTCCTCCTGTCTACAATAAATATAATAAATATTGTACCTATTATAAATACAATATAGATAGATAACACAAATTAAATATAATTTTGAGGTAAATTTAATCAAATCAGAATAACACTTACTTCATCATCCATATCCATAATTGGATTAGTGCCTTCAGGGAACATTTCATCAGCAACTATTCCGGGCTTCATGATACTTAAGCTATAGAAACTTAAATAAGAAAACAATCAACAAAGTATAGAATATATCAAATGTTCAATAGTTTTTAATGACAGATAATTACCGATAAACTTAAAATTGTTTTATATTATAAAACTTTTAATTTCTATGTTCCCACTGTACGTATGTTAAATCAGTTTGAATCTTGATTCTTGTCATTCTTGAATATTATCTAGTAGGTATCTTGTTGTCAGTAAACAAAAAAGAAAAGAAAATTGCTATCATCAGTGTTAACATGTCGAATTGTTCAAGTTTCGACAAATATCATAAAAAATCGTTTTCTGTTCATGTTCTTCAAAAAATACTAACCGCATATAAAAATGTTTTCTTATGCCCTCTGTTTAATAAAACCATTTATTATTTTATTATATTTCAAAATAAATATTTATGTAAAATTTATAATTGCGTACATTTAAAAATTTGATATACGCCTGGCAACA
This sequence comes from Cinara cedri, assembly GCA_902439185.1. Classification (NCBI taxonomy): domain Eukaryota; kingdom Metazoa; phylum Arthropoda; class Insecta; order Hemiptera; family Aphididae; genus Cinara; species Cinara cedri. The sequence goes on from CABPRJ010002369.1 coordinate 438,598, forward strand.
CTGTTCGTCACATATAAGACTAGATTTAAATTTTAAATTGACAATTTTAACCAAAGTCAACAAGTTGTATATTTTTATATTCTGTTTCTCTATTATGGTACTATATTTTGTTAATAACACAGATAAATAAAAATATCTGTTATTTTGTATAAAGTGCCTTGATAGAGCACTTTAGTTTTATATATTTATAGTTAATAATATTGGTTTGATACAAAAGTCCAGCGGTTCCCAAATTTATATATAATGTCTATTCAACTCGTGTAAACTCAGTCGACCACAATGTTTAAAAGTACACATCTTCAGCTGTATTTTGGTGAAAAAAACGGGGTGCTCAGAGTTTCCTGATATTTTTAAGCGTGCTTTAAAGTCAGCCGTCTCGTTTCGATTCACTACTTCCATAATTTATAATATTTATAATAAATGCTACTACTTACTACTTTCTTTTTAGCAGCCCTTACTTTTTAGTTGACTTCACCTCGTACATTTGTGTTTATTTATCTGATGCCTATGTTTACGTAATTTGGGAATCCCTGGGCTTTCTTGTCAAATATTGCTAATTTAACGTATTTAAGTATGTAGTATATGATAAAACAATGATTAATATTTACAAAAATACTAAATAGTAATTTTTGTCCTTTACCATTATGTTGAAATAAATCATGTCATTATAAAACAAAATACAACAAATTAAACAATTTATGTTTTTTATTATTAATTAAAGTTAACATTTTTCTTTAATAAAACTACTTACTTAGAAATATAATATTCTTATCTATTGGTTATTTTAACTATGGATAAAGATGAAATTCTTAAAAACAAATTTAAACGAAGAAAAGAATTAAAAAAATACAACAAACGCCAGAAATTAAACCCAAAATTTTTAAAAACATTACCTTATGAAATACAGCAGGACATGTCATTATTAAAGTATTGGCACAATAGGTTTAGATTGTTTAAAAAATTTGATCGCGGAATTAAATTAGATAAAGGTAAGATAAATTATATCATTACAATGTACATTAATATCTATGACCTGCCTATTTAGTATTCATACATACATTTTAATTTAAAATTTTAATATTTAAAGATTTATATTCTGTGTTAAGAAGAAAACCTTTTATTTAAAAAAAAAAAAATATATATACCTAATATTAAAAATACCTGTCATTAAATTTAGATAAACTACAGGGAAGAAAATGCCCCCTAGAATTTCCCCCCTCCCTCTGACAAATATAACTGTCAACAAAATATTTTTATTAGATGTACAATACCCATCACATTTTACATAGAAATTACGAATGAAAAAAGTGAGCCCCCACCCCTAAGAAAAATTTAATGTGTTCAACACTGAAAGTACCTACTTACTTTTATTTACTATATAGTAGTAATTATTCTGGTTATTGGTAACTCATCTATACATAATCTTTTTTGCTATAGAAGTTATTTGATGTAAAGAGGACATTACACCCACATTTACTGTCGCAGTCCTACAAACATACGACAACAAATTTTGTGCCATTAATTTTAATATTAAAGAAAATTGACTTATTACCAAACTTAAAGGTAAGAAGATTACATGTGCCCGATCGTTGATGTTTTTTTTTGATGTTTAAATTTTTAAACAAGATATAATCTTTTTTAAATTGTGATATTTTGGTTAAAAATGAAAATATCAATGATAGGGCACATTTAATCTTCTTACCTTTAAGTTTGATAATAAGTCGATTTGCTTTAGTATTAAAACTAACAGTGCAAAATGTGTCCTACTAAACGCAAATTTGATATGTCTCATGTTTGTAAGAACTTTGTATTACAAACAGTAGATATTGGTGTGGCGTCCTCAGAGCAGAGCGAGCTATAACATTTATTTTATGTACCAGTGACTCAAATTATGACATTTTATATTGTTGGTTTTTGTATATTTGAAGTATTTTAGATTTTTTTAGTTCTATTTTTCATAAATCTTGTTTATATTAAATGAAAAATTCATAAGAAAAATGTTCAAATTTTCATTTTATATTACAATCTATTTTTATGTATTAGTCCATCAAACAGTGTATATTTATAAGTTCTTATTGATTGTATTTATATATTGTATTCTAGAATATTCTGTTGTATGTAATTTTAGTTATTTAAATTGTAAACGGAAAAAAAATTTTTAAAAAAAAACATTTTTATATTTTTATGGCATATTATAGCACTTATTTTAAGATGTTTTATATTATATTTATGTATATTAAGATTATCATATTATAGCATATATTTTAGTTCTATAAAATCCGAGTCCTGCTAATAATAAAATAAATCTAAAATACTAAAAAGAAATATGTTACTTATTTTATTATATTTTTCTAGAAAGTTGGTATTCGGTGACACCTGAAAAAATTAGTCATATGATAGCGAATCGTTGTAAATGTGATTTGATAATTGATGGATTTTGTGGTGTTGGAAGCAATGCTATTCAATTTGCACTTAACTGTAAAAGCGGTAAATTTAAAATTATAAATTAAGCATTTAATATTATCTTAAACTAAAATGTAAAAAATATATTGTTTTACTGGTTTTCAGTTATTGCAATAGATATTGATCCATTAAAAATAGAACTCGCGCAGAATAACGCAGAAGTTTATGGTGTATCAAATCGTATAGAATTTATTATTGGCGATTATTATGCTCTTGCTTCTACTTTAAAAGCAGATGTTGTATTTTTATCACCGCCATGGGGAGGTCCTTCATATTCATCACAAAAAACTTTTAGTATTGATAATATAATGCCAAACTATGGTGGTGGAAAACACCTATATGAATTAACACGTCAAATAACTAAAAATATTGTTTTTTTTCTACCAAGAAATATTGATGTCAAACAAGTATGTTTAGTTTTGCTTTATATTATTACAAATATTTAAATCCCAAAATCATATTGCCTACAAATATAAAAATAGCTAATGAAATGTCATAATTGCATTTACATAAATACATAGCTACATATAAATCAAATAAAATGATACAACTACTGTAACATTAAACATATTATGTACTTTAAATTTGTATTTATTACACTTAGCATTGAAGTGTATAATGTGTTTATAGAAATAATGAGGACTTTAATGATAGAATTTCAATGATCTATAATCTTTTTTATTTATGAAAAAACGAATTACCCATATTTTTTACTAAATGTGTTTTTTTTTTCAATTTAAATTATATAAATTTTAATAATACAGTAAATTTACATATTAATTATGTAGTAGAAATATTATACCATTTAACTATAACGATTAATATTGAGATATTCTAGTTTTAATAAAATATTCTGATTTCAAAAACAAAACTAAAATACTATTTTGATCTGAAATATTTTGGAAAATTACTTAAACTAGCTCAATAAAAATAAGTTGATTATTATAGTTAGGAAACATAACCCAACTATGCCACTATTACAAATATCTACAATATATTAGAATTATTTTTCTTAATATTAAAATCAAAACCATTTTAAATTACTCCGTTTCCTTTTACATGTTATTATGTTATACATATTAAATTACATTTTTTTTTCTTAGTGTATCACTTTAGCTGGTGAAGGTAACTTAGCAGAAATTGAAAGTAATTATTTTAATAAAAGGTTGAACTCGAAAACATTTTACTTTGGAAATTTAGTTACAAGTAAAGAATAATTAAAAGGTGGTAAGTATAACTATTATTAAACACCATTCATTCTTTTTTATTTAATTTGTTTATTTTAATTATAATATAACAATAATAGTTACAAATTATTACAATAGATATTCTAGATCAAAAATGTTTAAAAAATTAAAACTTGTATAGTATAACCATTATAATGATATGTATGCGTTGGCCTTAAATATATATATATATTTATAGATACATAAATTTTGTTTTGGTAAGCTTATTAAATAACATTACAATTGGTATTAAAAAAAATACAATTTTTGTTGAGTTTTAATTCACAATTTGTTATAGTTTAATTTTTTAACATCAGTGGTTCTCAACCTTTTTTTCATGATGACAGCCAATTTAAATCAAAGTAAATGACAACACACTTAAAGAATTAATGCATTTCTTCAAAAATAGCAAAACAATCATTACAAACATATGTAAATTATTATATTTACACATACACCACTCGACAATTATGACTGCAAACTGATATTGTTTTATAAGAATAACGTAAAATTTAATTTTTTATAACTCAATATTATATTTTTAGTATTATAATATAAAATTGAAAATACACCTCAAGAATCTATTTCACATAGTACTACGTGATACACCGGTTGAGAACCACAGTTTTACAATATCTGAAGTATTTATCCTTTTTGTGTTCTAGTTGTTGTTTTTTATTCTTACGTTTAACGTAAAAATCATTATTGTAAAGAACTAAGAATATAGTAAAGGTACAATGATTTTCGCATTTAAAGTATTTAAATGAATATTCATAACAATAACACTTACTAACACTACAATAACAATTATTTAGGTAAATATGTATTATGTTAATATACTTTAATTAAAAAGCAAATTTTTACCTTAATGTTGTTCTTATAATTATAGTTTAAACAATAATAAACTTAAAAATTAACAACATCAGTTGGCATACTTATAAGGGACTAGTGAATGGTGAATACATTGCCAAAAAGATAAAGTTCAATTTATTATAATGAGCCATACTAATAAATTAAGTACACAGTATTTATCATATTAAACTCATAATGAGCATCTAAATGTATTACCCTATTTACTATTTTGGACTTAAAACAAAAATATTCACAGTTTTGATATGTAAGTCATGTTTGCACCAAACAATTAAAAATTTTGGTAACTGTTTATGTTTTCTCAGGTCTGTTTTTGAATAGCTCTTCGACTATATGCTCATCAGCTAATGTAGAGATATCTCCTACATCTTTGTCATTAATTGCCACCTTGCGTAAAACTCTCCTCATTATTTTTCCAGAACGGGTTTTCGGAAGTCCTGGTGCGTGTTGAATAACATCTGGCATTGCAAATGGCCCAATATTATCTCTCACTAAAACATAATTATTTTATTAATATTAATTTAGATATATTTCATACATAAATTTATAATAGCTTGCTCTCAAAATTATCATTAGTTGTTAATTCTCTTATTAGCATTTTAATCTCAAACACAATGTCATAAGCAGGGTCCTATTGAGAAATTTATCGTCCTTGTATATTTAAAAAAAAATGGCAATTATAACAAATTTAATTTTCTTTTTGAATTGAACCTCAGTAAATTATTTAATTATACTATTATAATTGATGCTGGTCATTAAATCACTTTCGATATTTAATATAGCTTAAATCTTCTTAGTGTAAAAAATGATCTTCAAAGAACAATTAGTTGATGATGTCTCCACAAATATTCTAAGTGAAATGTTTACAAATGAATAGATTGATTGCAAATCTTTGGATTGTATCATTATTATATAGATCTCTGTCATTTTTTGGAGCTTTATCAATAAAAGATTTAACATTACTCTAAAAGTATATGCATTCATTCAAAAGCTTTTAACTAAATCATCTTTTATATATTTTATATCATTTTTCAGCAAATTTAAAAACTAATACATCACCTTTGCATAATTTTATTCTGATCAGTGATCTTTTATCTAACTCTAATATAGGAACTTAAATCTCAATATAAGCTTAAATACATACAAAAATTAACAGCCCCTTCGTTGTACTCCCCTAAAATACGGCTCTGCTCATAAATCACATTTGTCATATTTTTATTCTTACCAGTCTTGTGTCCTAAATAACCTAAAATATCTACTGTTTGTGGTCTTAAATAATATCATAAAGTAATATATGATAATATTATAATAATAACCAATTATCTAAAGTACAACCTTTGCAATTTGATAAATTAAAAATTTGTTTTTACAGCTTGTTTTACATTTTAGGAACTTTATTCATTGTATAACAATTAATATATTATTAAAATTATTCTAATGAATTTACAAACTATGCAATTTTTAGATAGATAATTCATTCAAAACAGTTTTGTGAATGTTTTTAAATGAAAAAAAGAGAAAGGTTAGTGCCCCTGCCTCAGTACTCTCATAGCCTACACAATGTAGTTTTATACATCTACATATGGCATCAACAATGAATTTTTAGATAGAATTTAATCATATGTACTGTAATTGTTTTAACTAGATTATGTTTTAAATTTCTGATCACTTAAAATTGTTATAATAGTTTTAATCAAATCAGGGATGTAATTTACCTTTTTTAATTAATTCTGATGAAAGTTTTGAAGTAAAAGGCACACCACTATTAGTAGTTACAAAACAATAGAGACACTCTCCTTTGACTGGATGTGGTCTTGATACAACTGCTGCTTCAGATACATCAGGATGCTCAGTGAGGACAGCTTCCACCTCAGCAGTACTCATTAAATGTCCAGACACATTTAACATATCATCTATTCTTCCTGTTACCCACAAGTATCCGTCTTCATCTCTTCTCGCACCTATTGTAATACACATCAAGTTTTTAACGTTTTATATTATGTTTTAATCATCTATTTGAATTTACCGTCTCCTGTACAATAATATCCTGGAAATTTGCTAAAATAAACAGATTCATATCGTTCATGATTCCCAAAAAGTGTACGCATCATACCAGGCCATGGTTTGTTAAATACTAAATATCCTTCACCAACTCCTTCAATCTCTTTTCCACTCTCATCCAGTAGGATTGGTTTGACACCAAAAAATGGAAACGACTATAAAAGTATAAATGAAGGATAACAAAATATATTAGGTAAGTACCAAATTGCTTTTATAGCATAGTTTTATACAGTTTTACACTTACTGCCGATCCTGGTTTCATTGGTGTACAACCAGGGAGCGGAGTTATGACATGTCCTCCAGTTTCTGTTTGCCAAAATGTATCTGCTATAGAACACCTTTCTTTTCCAATATATTTGTAATACCACAACCAAGCTTCTGGGTTAATCGGTTCACCAACTGAACCCAAGACTTTTAATGTATCAAGATTATGTCTAAAAAAATTGAAATACAAATTTATAATCAAGGTATCATTATTATTAAACCAAATTAGTACATTTTTACAGGTTCTTCTCCAAATGTCATTAAAGCACGAATAGCAGTTGGTGCGGTATAAAACTGTGTAACTTTGTACTTTTCGATTACCGACCAGTACCTTCCATTGTCTGGATAGAATGGTGTTCCTTCAAACTAAAATTATAAACAGTAATTAGTTAATAATATTAATGTTTGATATATATGTAAATGTATGTTAATCTACCTAATTATATAATTTAAAAAAAAAATTCAATTGAGTTTTATGTTTATTGTAACTCATTAATACATATTATATGTTATCTAAAATATAATAATTAGATACCCAACAGAAATCAACCTTTTTAATCAAACTGTATACAATAACATAATAAAAAAATTACTATGACTGAAGTAGCTCCATTAGCTAAAGGTCCATAAACAACATATGAATGTCCAGTGATCCAACCAATATCTGCAGTACACCAATATATGTCATTTGGGTGATAATCAAAAACATACTTGAATGTAGTAGCAGCATATAACAAGTATCCACCAGTTGTATGAAGTACTCCTTTTGGTTTCCCAGTGGAACCACTATTAACAATATCTTAGAATGATCAAAATGCACCTATTTTTAATATGTTTTAGACCAATAAGCGATGAGAAATTGGACATACTTTTGAATGTATATTTGAATAAATAAATAAATATGATTTAGATTTGTATAGTATGTTTAAATTTATTAACGAATTGTCTAGGTTATTTCTAAAGTCAATTTCAGTTTTGATGATCTCCAAAATAAAGATATTACGTAATTTTTGAAAATTCCGTGATAACCACATTTAATTTAGATTTATTTAGCACACTAAATTTTAAATCAATATTTAATTTAAGTACTAAATAATCTAGACAATTTATTTAAAAATCCATACATACTTTAAAAATTAACATTGGGGAGTATATCTATTTTTCTATCGCTTATTGGTCTAAATTATCATATTCATCCATAAAAAACAGCCATATCTCTTACCATCAAATTAATATTGGACTGTATATAAGTGAAAAAGTTTTTCATTAAGGAGATCATAAAATTGTAAAAATAATTTTTAAATTTCACATAATTAGAAAAAATTTAGAAGACATACAACACCCTTAATAAGAATTATATATATTTTTTTAAATTTTATAAACTGAATTTAGATTATAAATAAATAATTATGGTATTATGTTAATTGCTCTTTTAGAAATCTGCTAAAATTACTTTTATACGTGTATACTGTAGACAGGTATCTAATATTATAATGAATCAATATTTAATAATGTGTATTTACATAATTAAGTGAAAATATAATTATTTAAAACACAGAAATTTTGTAATATATTTAACAAATTTGTAATAAAATTATGGTTCTTATAAATAAAATTGAATCAATGTAGTTATTTCTTTTAATGGGTTAGGAATTTAAAATTAAATTATGAAAAAAAAAACACATTATTGTAAAGTTGATAAGCTTTCTCACAATGCTTTGAATCATGTGTCAAAAAAAAATTTTTTATCAGTTAATACCATTATTTTAAAAGTTAATTAATATAAAATAAATTTTTAACATTTTAAAATGATCAGTACCTTGTGTATAACATGAACAATGGATCTTCAGCAGACACCCAGACTGGATAGCAAGATGGTTCTACATCATCCATCTCATCATGCCACCAATAATCTCGTCCATCAGTCCAAGGAACCTATAAAATGTAAAATTCATATACCTACTTCTGTTGAAAGTAAATAATTAAAAATGTGTATAGATACATCTGAGTGAAGATCTATAGTGTTTGAGTCAGATCCATTTGTACCATTTGTTGTGTTCATAGACCTATAAAGTCGTGGTAAATGTCTGACTACTATACAAGATGACACTTCGTGACCAAAGTTTTTAGCTTTGTCCATAGCTAGAAATTCAAAGTATACATTCATATTTACTTTGTTATTAATTTGCATATTATAGTCTGTTAATATATTACCAATATCACAAAGAATTTTTATATTTAACAATTTGTCCCCTCTGTATACACTGTCAGCTGTCACAAGAACTTTACACTTACAGTCAGCCATACGTTCTGCTAGCGAGTCAGATGAAAATCCTGCAAACTAATATCCATATAGATATAATGTAGATATTCATTTTTGAGGATACAACATTTATTATATGAATAAGAAATGTTAACTTACAGGAAATATTTTATTAATTAAAATAATACATTTAAAAATTTGTTTATAAAATAAACAAACTCAATTTTTAAATATAAAATACTTATAGATAAGTTCTAGAACAATTATTGAGATTCTTAACTATAATACGCTGTGAATTATAATTTTAGTGTACCTATACTACCAAAAACAAATCTCAGCAATGATTGATACTTACAACAATAGAGTGTACTGCACCAATTCTTGCACATGCTAACATAGTAATAACAATTTCTAAAATCATTGGCATATAAATAGCAACCCTGTCGCCTTTTACTACACCTTTTGATTTTAATACGTTTGCAAATCTGCATACTTCTTCTAAAAGCTTTTTGTACGTGATTTTGCTATAGTCTTCTGGATCATTGCCTTCCCTAAAATTCACATCATTTTTATTAAAATATTATAGCTATTTTTATTTAAAAGAAAAATGTACAATAGGTAATTAAGAAAGCTTTTTATGTAAGTACCTATAAATAAAACAATAATCACCTAAACTTAAGTATTACTGTTTACTTAGACCTAAGACTTGTACCTAAATCATATTTGTAAAATCAATTTAGGTATCCGTGTATGGCACCTATATACATAAGAAATTATTTCTCGGAAATTTAATACCTTATAGGTACTGCGTGTTACTTAGATAAACACAATGAAAGCAATGTAAAGTATAATGAAGTTTTAATTTAAATACTGTATAAGTAATATGTACATTGTAACTACACAAGGGTGCCAATCAATTATAGATATACAAAAATTTAAACTACATTAATTTCGATGAAAACCTATACATTTTTTTTTCTTTTTAGTATAGCTAATAAGCATTCCAAAATATATTGTTATCTGGCAATATTAGTCGCCCAAAGTTTTAATTAAATAAGATAAGATAAAATAAATATTAGATAAAATAAGATTTGATTATGACTCTTGTGACATAAATAACATTACAAACCCATTTATAATAATATCTTATTGTGTAAATTTTAATAACACAGCCAATGTTACTAGAAATAATCGTCTAGTATACGTGTGTCGTGCGTGAATGTTAAACGTGATTGTCGAGTCTACTTTCAAGATGTTTTATTATTAATTATACATTTATTTTAACATTAATTTAAGACCCCACGAGTATACTGTACGATTTGTTGGTAAGTGTTACTTATTTTTATTTACGATTTATAATTAAGAATACAAATATTTTCTTACCATAAAATATGGCCAGTTCACATTACGTTAGTAATACAACAAAAAGTCGCAGTGGTGTATATTTAATTGGGAATATAGTAGAAAGTTTAGTGGGTAGTAAATTGCCATCAAACTGACGGGTATTGGGAAGATTTCTATATGTGCATATAAAAGAAAACAATACAAGATAGCGCAACATTTATTTGTAAAGAAATTATTATTTTTTGGGAAAAGGCAAGAGTACCAACAAAATTAGATAGATTATCATATTATAACTAAAATAAAAAACATTCATAGTTCTTGGCAGTCATTAGAAAAAAAGGCAAAACGACAGACTGATAACCAAAAAAAAAAAAGACTTTACTAATACGAGTTTAAAGAATCATTGGATGTCATTTTTGATATTGCTCATGCTGATGCTTTAGTTCGTTTGACAATTCCAGAAGACAATTTTTAATTGCTCAGAGAGAGAAAGGTAGACGAGGTTGTATAGTTTCATTTGATAAAAAATTAATTTTAACGAAAAAACGTAGAGAAATTAGAAAAGAAAAGGAAGAAAACAGGAAAAAAAAAATACCAAACATACATTTATCAAACTTTGTTACAAAAAATTCTAAACAACTTTTTAAAGCAATTTGTCTCACAATTGTTTTAAATATCATCCAAGTACATGGGAAAACGACGAAGAATATAATAAACTAAGAAGAAGAATCATGGAATTGAAAGTAGTCAATGATACCACAGAAAGTGGAATTGCTCTAATACAGAATTATAACTCTGTAAAAATGTTCGGCGCGCCACTGTGTGTATTTAATAATGCAGGCGATTTTGACATTGACTTATGCGCAATTACGTCCAGGATGACGTAAAGTATTAATATTCTGATTTAACATAACACAATTTTAATCAAAACCAAATCTTACGTCCAGCACAGGCATATGGGAACTGCACTCGTACCACTCCGCAATTACACGGGTGTCAGTGGAGTACTTATTATATGATAATCGCTAATTGGATATGTTCCCCTCATTAAAACTGTTGTTATTGCTTACTCGAACCACAGAAATACATAATACATTAAACTCGAATTACCATACGACTAAGGCCGTAGACATACTTCAAAGCGGTGAAGCGGCGAACGATTTTCTCTCACCGCTCATCGTTAAACGACAAAATGGCCATATTATTGTTCAATATAAAGCGATTTGTTATCGATTTTCGTGTTTTTCGAATTTCGTGAGATTTAAACAATTTAAAGGTGTCTCTTGGTGCGATTGATGAGTTTTTTCTCTTAGATTCTAATTTATAATTGCAATTCTCGACAAATATAAAGGAAAATAGGTACATAGGTATCCTACAGTGTTAAACCAGCAAAGAAGACGCTTTGGAAAATTTCACTGTCTGCAGGTATACACATCTCAGACTTCAGAGAGCATTCAGCAAAGTTCTTTGAACATATACGAATGTTAATAAATACGTATGATTTTATGCTTTTAAAAATATCCAAACGGATTGAAAAGAAAAATATACTTCTATTACCTACCAGTATCGCTAGGCTATTTATTACTGCGAGGTAAATAAATAAAACAACAAGGATAAGGATTACTTACCCTTTAATAAAAAACAAATTTATTCTGTCCATCAGTCCGTATACCTATTTATTATTTGTTCTTGAATTACAGTTTCTTTCCAGATCACGGGCCTTTTATGTATTTTTAAAATGAGCATTTCATAATCTCTATCCATTTTTTTTTATTTTTAAATTTGAATATAAAATATAAAATTAGACAACTGTTCAAAACATAATTAGGTATTATATTGTACAAAATATACGTTTTGGTTATCATTGAACTGGACCGTGATAATCAAAAATGCTGATGAGAGTTTTCCGTTGAGTCGCTGAGCGGTAACGCTAATCACTCACTCTTCACAACTGAAGTATGGTCACTTCTATGCAAAATTATATGTTCGGCTTTATCAGAAAATTTAACACTCGTCGCTTTCCGTTCACCGCTATTAAGTATGTCTGCGACCTAAGTGACTATATTCCATTCAACACTAATATCATCTCTTTGAATAATTTGGGGGGATCTTAGCCCCTCTAACCCCACTCTATGTATACGGCGTACTACGACTCCTTAATTGCTCGGTTGATGCTTATACTTAGGTATTGTATAATGTGTGATACGCAGGTATAGGTACGCATAGACATAATATAATATCCATGTCCATCGTCATGGGTATACTTATATGTACTCTACCAAATCTTACTAAAGAACGGTACTGTTTCTGCCTTCATCGGCTCGACCGTCTATGACCATAATCCGTAATGTAATTTCAACTTGAAATTTTGAATATAAGCAATAGATATTTCATTGCCTATAGAAAATGTTACGTATCTAGATTTTAATATTAGATACTTATTAATTATTTTACGAGTAATATAACTTAAAATTGTGGAATCTAACGATATACTATTAAGTATATTTCTATGATTGTAACAACTAGTTTTTTGAATCTTAAAAAAAAATAGCTGATGGGAACAGATGCGGTCATTATTGTAGGTGGGATACATAAAGTTATTTAATTTATACCTGTAATCAACGATAAAGCATTGATAACGAAAGACGATTTGGAGCGAAGTTCGGTTGCACATATTTTGAGACTGTATAATATTTACGATTTTGGTCAAAATTTGAATTTAAAACACTTTTACAAATTTTAAAAAAATACTACATTAAACTAAATTTTTGTTTTGGTAACTAAGTACAACTTATAATTCACCTTCTATCAAATTTTAAAGCATTTCTGTTAAGTCTAAAAATTTATCTACCTACCAAATAAAAATTACGTAAAAACTCGCAAAATTAAAATTAAATTAAATAGCTCAACAATTACTCAAATGTTCGAAAAGTTTTACCATTTCTAGAAAAAGTAAATATAGTATTTCTGTCCACATTTTAAGTTTCTACGAATATTTTAACCTTAATTACAAAGAAAAAATTAAATTTAAAATAATAAAAGCATTATTTTCGTAAAATGTCCCGTTGTTTCTACGTTTTTGTTCGGTTAGGCTCTATTATTAATAAAACTACAAAAACATTTTTTAAAAAAAATCATACACACATCATTATAGTAAAACCAATAGATCCTTCGCTAAGCTCAAAATCTAAAAAAAAATTTTTGGTGAGGGATGGTGGATCGGGGAGAAATGATCCCAACCACACCTTTTGTTTATAGTTAGCGTATACCCAAGACTTTTTTTAGGTATGCATCACAATTAACTAATTTCTGTTGTATTATTTAATGTATACCTAAGTAGGTCGCGGGTACCTATATTCATTCAAATAAATCAACATTGGAAGATACCTAAGCAAATTTAAATAATGAAATCCTTAACGCTGCAAATTAATTCATTTTATATTTACGGTTTTCCTAATTATTATGAAAACCACATGAAATATCAAAAAATGAATACACACACAATACGTCAATTAGATCAAATTTGTTAATATTAGATTCTGAGTGGAGCGAGAAATGTATTGGTTTTACAATGATGTATATTTTTTTTTTATGTTGTGTACAAAAAATTCTACCAGAAATCTTGTTCCGGAGAATCAACTAAAACACCTTTTCTGAAAGGGGATTTTCCTGGGGTGGGACTTTTGAGAAGTCATTTTTTGATTTTCCGAAGGGATATCATAATAAATGGTAAAAAGTGGGACAATTTACGAATATAACGCTTCTAACTCTTATTTTAAATTTTGCTTTTTTGTTGTAATTCAGTAAAAATATTCATAGGAACTTATATTTGCCTTTTAAAAACATTTGAGACATTTTAATTTTACGAGTTTTTTTTAGGTAATATTTATTCGGTAGGTACTCTGTGGATAAAATTTTCAGACCAAAGAAAAATGCTTGATACTTTAATAAAGGTTTATTATAAGTTGTATTTTGTAGTCAACAAGAAAATGTTGAATTTAATGTAGTATTCTCTTTTTATAAGATTTGTATACCAAATTTTGACGAAAATCGTAAATATTACGGCCTTTCAAAATATAAACATGTATAACCAAACACCACTCAGAATCGTTTTTCATTAGCAAATATTAATCGTTGCGTACATATGTACATTAAATTTCCTTCTATATTTTTCTTTCCCAACTTCTCATCTACAGCAGTAGCCCACCCAAAGAACGACATTGTCCACCTTTTATAGTTTTTAAAATTATGCATAATAAACATATCCATTAAATTTTTTTTTTTTAAACGGTAAGTATTTATCACATTTTATATAGATTAAACATACAAATAGTGAAATTTCTACTTTAAAATAAAGTATATTTATAAAAAAAAAATCGATAGTTGTAATTTATCATAGTTAATATTATATTACCTTTTAGAAATCATTATACTTTATTTTGTGTATTTATTTTATTCGATAAGCATAATATATTGTAATATTATTTTACCATTTTACGTTAATGAGGTGGAGTCTGATTTTAAATAGTAAAACAGTTCTGCTCCTATAACTAACAAGTTATATAATTTGGCTGTTTCAAATTTATAATGAATAATTTGGTTTTGTTTTTATATAAATATTGATTTTAACATTTTTATTATTATTTTTTATTTATCTACTATTAAACTAATAAAAACCTACCTATTATAAGTCGTAAAACTAAAATTGGCTGAATAATGCTTAGAAGACAAACATTTCTATGATCTAATTAAATTCAATCGACTCTATTATCACAAAACAAATATCAAACAAAATATATTTTTGCATTTTCTGCAGAACAAGTTTTAACTTATAAAATCGAATTTGTAAAATTTAGTTACCTACATCATAATTATAAATAAAACAAACGAACGGACATACTTCGCACTACTGTTGTAGGTGAGGAGTTGGGAAGTTATGGGATATATAGGGAATTTAATTTATATCTGTAAGCAACAACTAATCATTGCTAACGAAAAAAGATTCTGAGCAGAACTTGATCAATGGTATATTGTTTTTTCAACAATGTGCGTTTTAACGACAATGATTGTTTGAAAAAGTTTAAAATAATAAAAATTTAATATTAACAAAATTATTATTTAAAACGGTTACCAATGACAACCTTATTTTTAATCTAAAGAAACCAGTTACCATTCTAAAGTACCAACTAGAGCCAAAAGACAACGAAAAAAGGTTTCTTGTCATGTTTTCATTGGAGCAAAATTTCTAGGAGAAATTTTGTACACAATACACAATATGAAAAAAAAAAAGAAACATTATAGAAGCAAACAAAATTTCAAGGAGGGCTATCGCCCCCCTGTCATATACCTGGATTTAACACTGACCGTGAATATGCCAATGTTGCAGTAAGCAAGTAAAGTATATAGGGTAATTAATGTAATTTATATGTATTATTATTTATCTTTATATCTGTACGCAACATTAAATCATTGTAAACGAAAAACGATTTTAAACCAAGTTCGGTCAAACACGTTTAACCGTTTGAAAATAATTAATCAGTTATTAGAAAATAAATCACAATTTTCCTTTTTTTAGATTCTGAACAGAGAGAGGAATTATTGGTTTAACATGTTTACGATGTTTATTTTATTATGATATTTTTTTTTTATCTGTGAACAACTTTTTCATCAACAATTTTAATGATATTCATCAAAATTTTTACTTGAAATGATTATATTAAAAAATCGTGACAACAGTTTGTATATAATGCCAAAACAATTTAATTTAAATAAAAACTAAAAACACTCAATTATTTCAAATTACTAATAATAATACAAATGTTTTACTTTAAAATATAAACGAAAATCAATTATTGTAATGGGTAGTTGCGATTGATATAAACTATTATTATTTACAGTAATATGACAACAGTCAATAATAGTCAATAGTATAAAAACTAGTAGGTATATGTACCTATAAGACTACAACCTGCCTATGTTATTAATATACAAGTGTCAAGTTATTATTTATTATTGTATTTTTGTATAAAATATTGTTTTATTACGGAAGATATTATTGAGATATCAATGCAACATAAATAATATATTGCCTACATTAGAGAAAAGAAAATATATTTTCGTCTATATTATGCAGTTGGTTAAAAACACATTTAAAATAATTTCAGTAGGTATGCTGTACAAAAGGTATGAGAAGTATTTCTTGAACGTTGAACCAATAAAATTAAAATAGAAATTGTTACACTGCACGTTATACAGCTAGTTTGTATTATTCAAAATAATTACCTATCAGTCACAAAAATTTGGAATATAATACACTTCCCATTCCCCTATGTACATTATACAAAACGTATCTACGAGCAAATTTTTAGAAATTAATGGAAGAAAAGTAACGATTATATTAAAATAATTTTGTTTCAAATTAATAGATTTGTAGATTTGTTTTAATTATTTTATCACCTTAACGATGATTATCGTCAGAACTGTATTTACGAATATTTCAATAGGAGGTAAATGAGGATTATTATATTAGTTATTTACGAAATTAAAGCGGCGAGAATAAAAATATATAAAAGTAGGCAGGTCAATGTAAAGTCAACAAAATTAGTCCTTACACTAGTTTTGAGAAGTTTTAATGATTATAATATAATAATATGATAAATTATTGAAAAAAAAACAAATAGTTGTTTTTACTATTATAAAATATAGTTAAGTAGTAGGTATAGAATAGCTAAACAGACGTATCTTGTCTTGTTAGTTAAGTATTCGAATACTTGTATTTAAATACTTAAGAAATACTTTTTATCAGTTGTATCTATTTTAAATACATTTTTTGTGTTTTTTTAATCCATAAAAATGACCATACATAAAATACTTTTATACATATTTCCATTAAATATATGTCAATATTTTCGTATTTTATCATTTTATATTTTTGATGGTTCTAAGAATTTGTAATAAGATTTCTTCGAAATTTATTGTCATTACTCAATAACTCATTAGTCAATACCTATACTAATGTAATCTCTCACACCTAGCTAATGTCAACCTAATAAGTTCATTTACTTATATAATTAAATAATGTAGACGGTACGAATATGGAACATCTGAAAATATTGAACCTAATTAAATTAATTATCCATTTATAAGTTAAAGTGTTTATGATTTGTAATTTGTTGAATGTAGAAATCGTTCAACAAATATCAAATGTACTAAAAAAAATTGTATCTTGAATGTTTTTACGAAATATTTGTGTTTATATTCAAATACTTTTAACATAAAATATTCAAATACGATTCATAGGAATATTTAAAAACTTATTATTCTGAATACATTTGAAAATTATTTTTAACACGACTGTCTATATATACAACTATATTAGTATTATAGTATTCGAATCTCAACAAATCCAATCAGTAATCCAACAAAATTTAATTTACTGTTGGGATTTTTAAGGTTTTTCATCTGTGTTAATTTCTCTGTCATCATATTTCTAACAAAACTAATAAACTAACTAACTTTTTTGTTTTTCATATTCTAAAATTAATGTTATATTATTTAAACCAATAAAATACTAATTTGAAATTAAAAATAGTAATTGGAACTCATTACGTAGGTTTTTAAGTAATATTTGATGTAAATATATTTTAAAAGCTATTTTATATTTGTATAGATGTATTATGAGGCGCCTATACATTATATTATGGTGTTTCAAAAACTTAATAATTTAAAAAAATAAATATTTTTCTGTTTGATTTATAAATAATGTATTTATGTAATGTAAAAACATCTGTTTCGTTACAAATTGACTGATAGGTACACGACTGTAAAAAAACTAACATCGGTTAGAAAAGAAGAATATTATACGTCATTGACTTTACCTTTACATAATATAAATAGATCGGTGATTATACTGATTAGTGATTAGTTATCCACACTCCACAGAGATGTATAATACAATGTTGTATTAATATTATAATCTATCTAATATTATATGTCATCTAAATATTTACAAGCAGATTAACAGCAAACCATCAGTAATTAAAACTTTAGATATACCTACTTAAAACATTAAGTATAATAGGTATACAACTTGAAAAAAATAATTGACCTATAATGACATTTAAAGGTAATAATAATATTTAGATAAGATATTTGAAAAACATATTTAAACACTATAACATATCGTGATTATTAGCCGATAACTAGTAAAATACAAATATTTAAATTCGGTCTAGAAAAATCCAATGTAGAATAGGTATTGCACATTGTAATGATATAAAGTTAAAAAAAAAAATTTGTATTTGTTAAAATTAGGATAACGAAAAAGTCGAATTCAGTACCAGATGACGCATGAGGTGGGGGGATGATTTTAAAATAATCTTAGACATCTGAAACTTTCGCCGAATAATTGTATTAAGACTTTCTTTAAGACATGATACAATTTTAAACACATTCTAACATTTTGTCCGATCAAAAATGCTTGAAAATTGTACACGTGGTACAACAAAAGTTTTCCTTAGGAGTCAAACAATGTTTTAACCCGAAAGATTGTTAAGTAAACGTTTAAGTTCAATTTAAAATGGAAGTGTTAAAAATTAAATCATTTCGCGTTCTATTTTTCGATTTACGTGATTATTACGTGATAATTGTTTGACCAGGCTAAAGGGGCTTTGTTCCCCACACCAATTTATATACATAATAATTCAGTGGTTAATAATTTTGAAAAATCAAACAACGACTAATCACATTACTGTCGGCTAAATGTTTGCTTACATGGGCTATAATATTAAACCTTAGCCACGTGTTAAAAAACAATGTTGACCTTGAGTCTCCGAAATCACTCAAACCACACAAACTTGATAAGCGAACAATAGAAATCTAAAAAAATAGATATACTAACGGACCAGAAATGTTTATCGTATATCAGGTTGGTTAACGAAAACGTTTCCTTAGTTTCATACTTAAGATCATAGGTAAACAAAAATCAATTAGCTGATCGAATGTCTCTTCTGTATTTTTCTTTGATAATATATATTTATTTTAGATTTTACTATAATGTGCCATAGATTCTGAGCAGAGCGAGAAATGTAATGGTTTTATAATGATGTTTATTTTATTTTTTTATTTTTTTGTGATAACTTTAAATTTTATCTGGGTGGTACTTTAGGGAGGTCATTTATTGATTTTCTAAATGATTTTCATAATAATTAGGAAAACTGAAAAAAAACGTAGGGAAAACTGGAACATTTACGAAATATATTATTTTCAATTTTTTTTTTTTTTTTTTTTGAGTGATTCAGTTAAAAATATTAGTTAAGATTTGAAATTTGGACAGGAAACTTATAATAGCGTTTTCTTAACGCGTGGTTAAATTTTCAAAATATTTTAACCCTTTTTGAGCTATTTATAGACATTTAAATTTTTCGAGCTTTTTACGTAATTTGTATTCTTTGGTATTTTAAGTACTTCTTTGGATAAAAATGTTAGACCAAATTGAAATGCTTGAACATTTAACAGGAGGTTCATTATAATTTGTACTTGTGGCCAAAAAATAAATTAAATATAATGTAATACTTTTAAGTATTTTAATATAAAATTTAGATGAAAATCGTAAATATTACGGCCTTTCAAAACATGTAAAACCGAACTTCGCTCAGAATCGTTTTCGTTAGCAAAGATTAATCGTTGCACATAAATATACATTAAATTCTCCACTATATACTATTTACCCAACTACTCACCCAAAACAGTACCGTACGAAGTAAGTTAATCTTTTTATTATTATTTTTTGTATTATGTGAACAAGTTTTCTACCATAAATTTTGCTCCGATGATCAATTTTAGAAGTGATTGTTTCTAATAGAAAATATTCTCACAATAAGGAGGTATTTTTTTTTATTTTCCTTGTAGTATTCTGAAGTCTTAACTATAAGAAAAACCAACAACATCAAGAAAGCTTTAATATTTACACAGAAACGGTTTCTATTACATTCGATTTTATATATTTAGAAAAAATTTTAGAGGCTAGAATTTTTACCGAATACTTATGTAAACAAAGTTGCTACAGGCAAATAATTCTGACAATTTTTCCGTTATTTATAGCTATTTGAAATTTTCGAGCTTTTTAGGAATTAAATAGATGTACGCTAAAATGTTTGAAAATTAATTTCGATAATCCGTTCCCTTGTGTCTCCCTCCCCCCTTAAATTCAAGCACTGACTATACCAACAAGAAAATCGTATTTTTCATTTGCACATTAAATCTTCGTTTAATATGATTTTTTTTCATCCACTAATTTTAAAAATATATATTTTTTAATTGACATAATGTGATAAATCATTTGATTAAATATATCCTAATATATAGATATATTATTACAGCTAGTGATACATAATATTTACGTGAAAATTATAAATATACAAGAATCATATGTGCTCCACGGACTGTATGATATTATAATTAAGTCTGTAATATGCTGAACGTAACAATGTTATCTTTCTAGGGAAATAATTAAACTAAGACAAATTTAAGTGTACTATCTCGGAAACCATATTATTATAATAATTATATATTTTTATTACCTATATGACTTATATGTTATATTGCCATACTGTATCTAACAATATAGGTAGTGATTATTTATCCACAATATACACGCTAGCTAGTAGTCAATTTTAATTTTTAAGACAAATTATCACTCTATATTTATTTTAATAACATGTTTGCATGGTTTATTTACCTATGTATAATATATTTTGTTTCTTCTTTTTAAACAAATTTTAAGTAGCGTGTGATTAAAACAATGACCGACCACTCTTAATTATAGGTAATAATTTAAAATATAACTGTATTTAGGTTATGAGCTCACGTAATTAACCTTTAATTCATAAGTTATCATTTTTAATATAGTTGAATCAAAGAACGAATTAAAAGTTTAAATTGATTTTCCCACTGCAGGATTTTGATTCATAAATAATAAATTACGTAATTATAGATGTATTTGGATAAAAAATTATGAACACCGAACCGTGATTTCGATGTTGAACACTCGTCTTCTTACGCATAATTTAAAACCGTTTCAAATTGTACCGCCATAATTATCTCGTTTGAAAATCAATGCGGAGTAAAGCTCAACACTTAAATTAGTCTATTCTTTATATGTTTCCATGATATTACAATTCGCACAAATGTGGGTTACATAACTACCTGAATTTTTAATTTTGATGATGAATCTAGTACATTTAATTGTTTGAACATTTTTACTACCTGTCTTGAAACTGGTTTTCCAAAACGGGAAGTAATATAAATCATCGTATTACTATAATAGTTAAAACTCATGAGTTATAACTCGAAATTAAGAATATTGATTATAATATTTCGATGGATTTAGTAGTATTGAGTTTTAAATATTATAAACGCTACTACTCTAACTAAATACTAAACTAATTCGATACGAAAAACGTCAAACTTTAATAACATATTTTTTTTTCACGTTAAAACTGACCATTTCGGAGTAGGTTATTACTTTATTTTAAACGTTGGGTAAATTATACCCTATCTAAGTATAATTTTGCCAATAATAATAAAATAAAAAAATCCATATTTTCCATTGGACGAACTTATTCAAAACGAGTTATTACTAGACAAAGTATACAGTTAAAATTTGCATTTTTTAGTAAACAATTACTCTTTTTTTTTATAATTTTTATAATTATAAGTACAATTACTTTAGTATAATATCTTCCGCCACTCTTTTATGATATTTTGTTTAGGTGGAGGTTTACCGGGATGTGTTTGCACACATGTTCTTTCGTGAAAGGTTACTATATTACATAGTAATGATTTTGGTATTTTGGAGTACACAATTTAAAATGTATTTAATTTTCATTAAAACACTATACATTTCAATAGGTGCCCGTGATTTTGTAAAGAACGTAAACAATAACTAATTAACAAATTAATTGTAATTTAATATATCGCATGCACCTATACTAGCTTGTATCTAAAATTCAATATAACTACAATTTTATAATATTTAATTATGTAAATTTAAGTTTAAGATTAATGATAAATAATTATCAATATTTAAACAGTTGTTGTTAAGTTGGTAGGCCCCTATTTCGTCAGATATTCTGTGCATATTATTTATTAATAATAAATTTAAAATTTTAACCGATTTTAATAACCAACTGATTACGGGAAATATACATAGGTACCTAGTCATTTCTTTACGAATGATGTATTAAAGGTTTAAAATTGCTTGCCATACTGACAAGTATAACAGAAAGTACTCCGGTGAAATTATTATAGATATATTACGGTCAAAAAATACACGAGTTAAGGTTTTTATTATTAGTATTATTATTATTATTATTATTGCGCCAAGTGTATAGTAGTCAAGCGATTTTATCTATTACCTATTCAAATTTACCACCTTAGTTTGTAATATCATAGTTAGTACTCATTAATATTTATGAAGTCAATCGCATTGACAATATTTATATAGGACGTTGTCCAGGATTATAGTAATATATACCTACAGGTTTTATGTAGGTATATACGCACCGCCAAATGTACGACCATCATAATATTATTATATTCATATTATCATATCATATTATTATTGTAATATTAGCTGGGTACCTAATCATTTGTGCGTGTAAAATATTATTACAGATTTGTCGATGTCTTTATCTTTATCGTATAACAAACAGGATCAGGGCCGTGTTAAAGGTGGAGTAATGAGGGTATTTACCCCGGGACACCAAACCTTTTTAAAATTAGATGTGGGGCGCCCGGCTCTTAATATGTAACTCCAAATAAAATTGTCAATATCATTTTTGTCTATTATCGTTGTTTGTGTTATTTCAAACGCTTCGATGAAAGCAATACTGAATACATTGCTTGGTGATTAAAAGAGCGTAAGTATAACCTTGTGGCGAAACAATAAATGTGTACCTGGAAAAAAAATCCAGGAATGAGGAAATAAGGAAGAATATTATTTGATGGAGGTAAAAAGTTGACATTTTCAATTTGAGTTTAATAAAATCGTGAAAAAAATAACAAATTACCACCACCACCCCTCCCCCGAACCATCCGCAGGTAAGATCTTGAGAGGAGACATTTAAAAATTGATGTTCCTGCACGACGAATAGCTTAACACGGCTCTGATAGGGATCGAAAACTCGGATCATCACGATTGTGTACGTAATGCAATCAAATTACGTACCAGTAAAAAGCGACTTTATCGGCCATCCCGTTGCGCACATTCTTATCCAGTAAATTGTAGCACACGTTCGTGGTGGCGCCTTCCATCCATTTGACTTTCACGGGCCCGGCGGTCACGTCGAAGTTGTACGAATAAAAATTGTTCACGTCGTACGGAGTTTCCCAGTGAAACTGTGCCGCGATTTCCGACCAAAATTTTGCGGGCGATTCCACCGACGTTTTGTGCATTTCGTAGTATTGTTCCATGGATTGGATGTAGGCGGATTTGGACGTCGCGTGTGACGGTAAATAAACGTTTTTCGCCATTTTTACCGACTATAGAAAACAATTTAAAACAATTTTAATATATACACATATATATATATATATATATATACAAATTGTATAGGTACCTATATATATACAAGTGTAGGTATTTTCTTCGATAGATTTTCAAACGGTAACAGAAAACAGAAAAAAAAACAATAAAGCAACAACAAGACACTCGTTGGGGGGTGGGAGGGAAGGGAATAAAACGGTGATAATAACGATCAATACAAAAATTATATATTACGACTGCTATGTATATATATATTAGATGAATAATTATAACGCCCAGCAATAAACGCGCACCTCTGCGAACAGGCGCCACGCCACTGACTGCCGACGGCCGACGGGCGACGGCGCGACGGGAACTCGCCGTACGGAAAACATGTCAATATTCCGCTCGATACCGCCGCCGCCGCCGCCGCCACCACCTCTGACGCCAAATGCTGTGAACCAGCATTGCCAATAATAGTTGCGAAGATATTTTATTGTTTTATACTTCCCGCGTTAAATTATATTGTTAACGTTTATTATGTATAATATACATATTAGAAAATCGTATTGTACTTTTTAGTTTAATTACACAAACCGAAATGTGCATTGCTTATTAAGAAGGCGTCACAGTAACAATTATTGTTGTTGCCGACTCTGTCCGTAACGGGCAATGCAAAAAAAATTGTGTTTTCGTACTTACAATTGCACCTACTCGGGATCTAAAATGATCTCACCGAATTAAAGAAAACATAATATTGACTATGCTTTCGCAGAGGAATTTTTTTTTAATATCTAATCCTTAGACTATTTACTCGTACTTCAAACTTGAAAAAAAAAAATGATCTCGTATTATTTTTTCATCTTGAATGAAAGTTGACAATAAATACAAATCAAAAATATCTGAAACCATAGTATTGATGTGTTTAATTTTTGTTTTAGGTCCATTAGGTCCTGCAGAGTACTAGGCAAGTATCAGAATTCAGAAGTACCCACGGACATTTAGTTCATTGTCGCTATGTTGCCCATTAAAAAGACGATAAAATGTTACTGTACGTCCTTCTAACTGATGGACACAATCCCGTATTTTACAAAAATAATAATAAATATTGAAGGAAGCATAGGCGCCCGTAGAAATTTGTTTGGGGGGTGGGGGGTGCAAGTAGTATACAATATATTTTGTACTAATTTTGGACTAATTTTTAATTTCATAATATTTTATTTGAAAAATCAATACATATTATAACAAAAATTAAAGGTTAATAATATAGGTAATAGTTATTACTTTGTATACCATATTATTTGTATTATTAACACTATGATTTATGCTTTTGAATACCTTATACTTTTAACCTTAAACTTGCTTTTTTCATACACATTTTAAAGGATGACGTTGGATGTTAGTGATAAGTTTAATATTTGACATTAAGAAGGATTAGTTTGTCCCTAAGGCCCTTGATTTCTCTCCACGGCCCTGTATAAAGGTACCGCTTTTAGACGCTAGTAGAACAATTCTCATAATAATATTATTAATTTGTGACGGTATCTGGATGGAGTGTAATCCCCTCCATCATCCCCTGTGGCG
Organism: Cinara cedri; assembly: GCA_902439185.1. Taxonomy (NCBI): domain Eukaryota; kingdom Metazoa; phylum Arthropoda; class Insecta; order Hemiptera; family Aphididae; genus Cinara; species Cinara cedri. The sequence continues at coordinate 464,198 of CABPRJ010002369.1, forward strand.
TAGCTATGGCGTTAGTATTAAATATTTGTCTTCAGAGTTTCAAATTTCAACCCCTTCCTCTATACCTCTACAGATATTTGGCCAATAAAAATTATCAAATTATAAGATTAAATTTCATATTTTATTTTTGTAAATAGAGTATAATTATAATAGTATTGTATATAGTAGATTGGGGTTTTACCCTCTACCCCTGAAAATTCTTCGAAAACTATATATTTTAAACAACATCATGTTATTATACCTACATATAAATTTTGTATGTTTTATTGATTGTTGTAAAATTTGTATTAACCCCCCCCCCTCAGAATTTGTATTATTGTTTACGTACCTGATAGATTAAAAGTATAAAACAAATTAATTGAAAAAAATTTATACTCACATTTTACTGCACATCCGAATTAAAACAAAAACTAAAAAAAATATGAATTAGGTATGCACATTAAAATACTCCGACAGCTCAGGATTTTATTTTCAAACACAATATGCGCGGAACGATTAGAACGATATGAAACGATTTATCGACGCTTTAAATATGAACTTGATACTTTATACGAAAAATAAAATTAATAGTTTTATTAAAAAAATCGTCATCTTATAATCTTATTATTGTATTAATAAAGGTATAATGTATAATATTAAAGAAACGTGATGCATTTAATGTAATTCTAAGTCGATTAGAAGTACTTGTATAGTAAACTTTAAATTAACTTTTGAGATTATATTTTTAATTACGGGTACCACGGAGGCGAATTGCCACACTAATAATTTGAAACTACATAATATTACCTACATTAATATTCGATCGATTAAAAAAAAAAAATATTCCTATAATCATATTAATCGACTAAGAATTATAATTTATATTAAACACGTCACTAATACAACATTATAATTTATATTACCTATATCAAGAGTAATATTCTTGAGCTATATATGCGTGACAACGAATTATTATAGATTACAACAGATAATAGTACGTTAATACACTAAAATAATTTCAAGTACCTACCCACTTATATTAAAATTCAGAGTTTTCTTCAATAATATTCTATAATTTTACTTTAGATTCGGAGCGTAGCGAGTATAAAATATGTACGATTATATGAGAGTGAGAATGACGTATCCGTTTTACAACGATGTTTGATTTTTCTTTTTTTTATTCTGTGTACAAAATGTCTACCACAAATCTTGCTCCGGTGTAATCAAGAGTAGCGCTTTTCCTGAAAAGAAATTTTATCTAGTTGGGACTTTAGGCAGGTCATTTTTTAAGAGTCCAAGCGGTTTACGTAGTAATTGAGAAAAACCGGGAAAAAACGTAAGCATAAACGGATAAATATTTACGGCGTAACGATTTTATGGTTTTACATTTTTTACTTGTTTTCTACCAAGTACCAGAAATATTTACTCCAATAAAAAAACGACAAAAGACCTTTGTTGTTACATTTTTAATGTTGTTGATGAGTAAGAAAATCGTTTTTGATTTTCCGAGTAGTTTTTTTTTTTAATAATTATCGAAACCCAAAAAATACGAGAAAATATGAAAATAATGCTTATATTATAGTTTCAGTTTTGTTCTAATTCAGTTTCAAATATTGTAGACTTGAAATTTGAACAAAAAACTTATATTTTCCTTTTCTAGACGTGGTAAAATTGTCAAAACATTTGAGCAGTTTCCGAGCTATTTATTGACATTTTAATTTTGCGAGTTTTTTACGTAACTTTTATTCGTTAAGTACCACCGTGAATATAATTGTTAATACTAAACAGAAATGTTTGATAATTCAATAGGAGATTCATTATAATTCATACTTTGTGGTTTGTGTAAAAAAAAAAAAAAACTGAGTTCAATGAAGTATTTTTTTTTATTTTTATAAAAATTGTAATAACTACCAAATTTTTATGTAAATCGTAAATTTTTACGGTCTCTCAAAACATGTACAACCGAAGTTCGCCCCGAATCGTTTTTCGTTAGCAATGATTTATCGCTGCGTACATACAAATTAAATTCCCCTCAATATCCTACGTTCCCAACTTTTCGAAGTATGTCAGTCTTTTTTTTAAATTTTTTCTTTCAACTGTACAATAATACTGTAAGTATAGGTACTTATAAAACACAATATTATTATATACTATTATTCACATTGCATACTATACATGATATGAATATTATATTATGTATATAGATTGTTACCATTATATTATAGGCATTTTTTTCCGAAAATATCGGTTTTTTTTTCATAACTGATACCACCCATGTCCAATATCGTGGATCGTCTTACCTCTCATTTATACGGTAAGTTTAAAAATAAACGTTATCACAAAATACTGCGACAATAACACTGACTATTCCGTTCTGTGACAATAATGACGTATCCGACATGAAAATACAAAAAACTATTAAGTATCTATTAAATATGACGAATAACAATCTGTACAGGTACTTATTATTAGAATGAAAACAAAATAAGTACCGCCGTTTGATATTTTTGGAAGTACTTATAATTTTTTTTTTAATTCAATGAAGTTCTATTTGAACTTGAAACTAATTGTGATTCACACACATATATATATATATATATATTTATATTAGGTAGGTAATATATTATATATATATATATATATGTTCACCCAATACATGCGATATATCTATATTATAATATGAGCAAATTCAACATTGTCGTTCATCATTATTATTACTAAGCACGAAAATACTAATTTATCAATTATTCATTTAATGAAGGTAAGTATAAAATGTCAAATTGTACGGTTTTAGCAACGCATGCCGTAGAATGTTTTCGGTTCATATTTTTAACAGGGTATTAAACAAAATCACCTTTGTATTATAAAGTAGGCACCTATACTATAAAAAAACAATAAACCCATGTTTATAAGAATCAACATTATTTTGAAAATGATGGTAGCACCGAATTGTATCTCATATTATATAAAAATACGATTGTTAAACTTCGGATATTTGATGGCAATATATTACCTACTTATTTATATACAACAAACGTTTATTTTAACTATTGCAATGTTTACTATGATTTATCAATAGATATACATAGTACAATAGTTTTTATTCTGGTAAACACGACTTTCATTAAAATATTAAATATAATTAAATTAGTGTGTAGGTAGTTACTAACTTACTAACTATAATATCATAACTAGTCCAAATAAATAAACTTTAACATGACTTCCATAATTTTTCACTTAGATTATTTTTTTAAATATGATAGTTTAGATATAAATATAGTAGAACCTGTTATACAGGAAGTTTAAAAAAAAATATTACATAGATAATATACACAGATAATACGCAAGCATTTTATGACCCTGAAATTAAATGTTCACTTTTTTTTTAAATACCTATCTGATTTCTCAGAATTAGATACCTAGTATTATATATGATAATAGTTCATAATGAATTTCAATAATTTAGAATATCAATTGTAAAACATTTTCTGTTTTATTTTTATAAATTAAATATTTACTGAAAAGTTTAACAAATCAATTAAAATGTGTGTAATTTTTTAAAAAATGGTAAAGTTTAATTTATGGAGTAAATATAGAGTTTATTTCCTGTATTACTAACAGGTTATACAGGATTAAAAAGTAAATAATTTCTATAACCTGGAGGTCATGCTTTGCATGTTTTACTGAATAGTGTGATTTAAATTAAATTGAATTTGCAATATGTCCAAATTACAGATTAAGAAACTTATTATATTTAAATTGTTTTTTTTATAGTTATTAAACATCATTATCGTATAATAAATAATATTAATAATATTATATCTGATTATTTGGGAAGAAAACTGATTAGTTAGACAGATGGTAAACACTTATACCAATCCATTGTAGGTACATATTTTTACATACATATTATAATGTTTAAAAATATCAATGTATATCTCTAAGAATACAATTAACAAATAAACCAATAAATTTCCATTATTCATTGTTTTATTTTTTTTAGATTTTGAATGTAGCGAAGAATGTATTGATTTTATAAAGATGTTTATTTTCTTTTTTTTATACTTTGACAATTCTTACCAGAAATCCTGCTTCAATATGTATGTGTGGCACCATTTCTGAAAAGAAATATCAGCCATATGGTACTTTAGGGAGGTCATTTGATTTTCCAAGAGGTTTTCATAATAATTGAGAAAAACCGCGAAAAAACGTAAATAAAACGGGAAATTTATGAAAATAATCAAAGTATTATTTTTAATTTTGTTATTTGTTGTATTTCAATTAAAAATATTCGTATGAACTTTATGGACTTGAAATTTGAACACAAAACTCATATTTTCCTTTTCTAAAGGTGGTAACATTTTTAAAATATTTTAGCCATTTTTAAGCTATTATATATTAGCTTATTATAAGTTAAATATATTTTAATTTGACAATTTTGTACGCAAATTTTATTTAGTAGATACTCTGTAGTAAAATCGTTAGACTAAACAGAAATGCTTGACAATTTAACCTGTTAAAAAGGAACCTCCTGAGGTTCCTTAAATCTCGTACTTTGTAGTCAAAAAAAAATTGAGTGTAATATAGTATTTTTTTTTTTTTATAAGAAATTTTAATATCAAATTTTTTCTTAGATTTTAAAAAATTATGTGGAACAAATCTAGTTAGTAGTCCATACAAATTGTTTCAATGTATATTTATTTTACTATAATATGACATATTTATTGTTGAAAAAGCAATACTGTTAACCGAGTTCCACTCAGAATCGTTTTTCGTTAGCAATGATCTATCTTTGCTTACAGATATACATTGAATTCCCCTCTATATCATATCTTCCCAACTTCTCATCTACAACAGTGGTTCATCCATGATGCGAAATATATCAGTCTTTTTTTTGAAATTTAATTTAAAGCAATAGTAATGAATAAAAACAAATAATAAGTTATTGAGTTAGCATATTATTATGGGAAAATTCTTAAAAAAAAAAAAAAAAATACCTATTTGGAATAGTTTAAATTAAATATCCATTCTGATTTAAAATATTTTAATTAGTAGAAATTGGCACTCTATGCGTGTTAACTTTCAACATATTTGTATTTTGTTTATAATTGATAGTTAGATATTATTATGCCGAGTGATATAAGATAACAAATACAACATAAAAAAAGGACGGACATACTTCACACTTGGGTGCAGCTACTGTTGTGGGTGGAAGTTGGAAAGGTAGGATACAGACGGAAATTTAATGTTTATCTGTAATCAACGATAAACCATTGCTTACGAAAAAAACGTTTCTAAACGGAGTTCAGTTGATAGTGTTGCTTTGTCAACACTACAATTTATGGTATATGCCATATTATGGCAAAATTATTACAATAATGTACGTTGCCATGATAACAATAATTGTTTAAAAAATGATAAAACAATAAAAACTTAATAACAAAAAAATAAACAAAAACAGTTGCCAAAAAAAAACATATTTTTGATCTTTTAATCTTTTTTAACCTAAAGACTGAGATTTTCCTTACTATCTCGAATATTAATTAGAATTTCAAAAAATGACCTCTCTAAAGTACATTTCCTTTCAGAAAAGGTGTTATATTTGATAATAAGAGAATGCTTTTTGGTAGAAAAAGTAAAAAAAACAAAAAAAAAAACACTACTGTAAAGCCAATACATTAAAACCTTAAAAAAAAATTATTTATAGTAGATTTTAACTTTAAACACATATAAAAATACTTATATAGTATTTATACTACTATTAACTACAAATTTCAATGAACCTTTAGTAAAATGTTCAAATATTTAGGCTCGGTCAAAAAAATTGTCAGCATTAAACCAAATTAAAACTAGAAAACATCAAATACTAACAACCATAAATCAAGATTACACCAACTAGAAAAAAGGTTCTTTTAGAGAATATATGCTACTTGCATTTCTGGTACAAACATAAAATCAAAAATAATGAAACTTTTATTGCTGTACATTTTTCTATTTTTTCTCAACTAATACTTAAATCAAATAAAAATAATAATAGGAAATTATTAACAACAATATTGTTTACCTATTTACAAAAGAATAGGTATCAAAATAGTCAAAACTGATTACAATGTAAGTGTATAATAAAGTTAAGATCACTTATTAGTGAACATTTTTGTATAATGTGTCTTTTGTACACAATACCTTAAATAATCAAGAAAGTCACAGGAAATAATTAACACAATAATATTAATTAAGAATATATTTCAAAATAATTGATAATAACCACGAATTGTATCAACAGAATGTTTATGTCTATTTTAATTAATAAGTATCTATTAAAAACAAAATTGAAAAATATACAAATATATTTAAATAAATGCTTGAAAATTAAATATCAATCAATAAATGTTTTATAAAAATCAAAAACAAATTAAAATATTCTAGATAAGATCTAACAAACAATTATTTACATTACCATTAATTATGATCCTGTTTAATAAATTCAGTGTATTGTTCTTCATTCATTAAATTTTGTACTTCTTCTATAGAAGATAACTCTAATTTGAAGAGCCATCCTAAAAAATTAATTATTAAAAAAATATACTTCAACTTAAACAATTATTACAAATTGGTAATACCATTTTCATAGCACGATTGATTTATTAATGCTGGACTTGTTTCTATCTTAGAATTTATCTCAACTATTTTTCCTGATGCAGGACTGTACAATTCACTTGCAGCTTTCACACTTTCTAATGCACCACATTCGTCTATAAACACATATTTTCATAATATTATTAATATAAATATGATGTATAAGTTAAAAATATAATTCAGAATATACAGTAGCATTTTAAATAAAATCCATTGTATGATTTCTTCAATTGATTTAAAAATTGTTTGATAAAACCTTTTAATTAAATTATAATATAACTGAAAGAAAATGCCAAAAATTAAAATTTTAAATTATCAATTGTGTTAAAATTCATATCAAAAGTTTTAATTTTATGTACATACCTTTTATTTTCACTTCAGTTCCAATAGCAGGTAGCTCAGCATACACTACATCACCTAAAGCTTCCTAAAATATATATTAAATTTATTAGTAAATAACATAATGAAATGTAATTTATATTTAATATATACATTATAAAAGGTAACAAAAGGGGTTACAACAGGTTGACAGCCAGTGTAAAATTCTTTATAACAGTATAAGGAACTCTAAACAAGACTTTGACATACTGTCCCATCTAGTTACAACTATTTTGTATCGTTCTTAGTGTTAGGTGGTAGACAAAAAATAGAAAAGAGAATAAATACATGCTAAGATGAATAATTGGAGTGACAAGAGAAGATAAGATAAAGGATGAACCATACCTAAACTACCATCTCCAGGTGGTCAAGTGGAAGTTTAGAACAAGAGTGGTCGACACCAATTATTTGGGATGAAGATGAAGGAAAAGCATATATATTATATACACAGAGCAAACCATCTTTTTTATTTTATAACACAAGAAAATACAATAATCAACCACAGTGGTGCAACAAGGATTTTTTAAGGGAAATGTCTGTCTCGGTTAATTCCTAATAGGAATTTATTTTTGAATGGATAAAATTTCTATAAATACAGTTCAAAGATGGTGTCCAGATTTCCAAAATTGCTGATAGAAAAGTTGTTCACAGAAAAAAAAATAAACATCATTGTAAAACCAATACATTCCTAGCTTCAGTCAGAATCTAACATATATATAGTTAGTTAAATTAAGTAGATACACTATTACACTACAGGTAGTTAATTAGTATGAAAATAGCTAACAAAAATTAAATTGAAATATTTGATACAACAGTAGCTGACAAAAAACATAGATAAAAGACAACATTAAAATATGCAATGAGACAGTTTAAATGGCGGATAATAAGTAAATAATAGTTATATACAGTGACGTATACAGGGGGGTTAGGGGGTTGTACCTCCTCTGAAATATCTTCGAAAAAATAAAATAAAATACTAATAGTTTGAAAAAAAAATAAAGTGTTATTACACTTAACAGTTTACACAAATAATACAAATTAATAATATAATCAGATTCTGACAATTCTAGTTTTGCAATTCATGTTCTTATTGCGATAAAACAGTTCAAATTTTAAATAAATTTATCTATTTTAGTGAAAATACTTTCTATAAGTTTTCCACATGGCTGATATCTTCAAACTGTAAATCTTAATTTAAAAACTGTATTAGAAGCTGTGTTCAAAAAAATATTAAGGATATAAAAGAAAATTGTAATGTAGAGTTTCAACAGTTATTTTTATCTGTAATAACTGTCTGTGAAATATTTGATATTACTGTTAGTTTGACATGTTAATCTAAATCAGATGATCCAGAATAATTTGTTATGTATTCATACCTTTTATAGATGATTATTCAGACCAATTAAATGAAAGATTTATATTCACAGGATTGTTTTGAATAATATTGATTGTATTTTACCTAAGATAGAAATGAAAATATTTGAAGAAATTAAAGGTAAATTCAAACAATTAGTAGAAATATACCAACATATAATTGATGAATGTAATGATTCATATTTAAATTATCATATATTAAACAGATAATTAGATTTGTGGTACATTAAATATTCAAATTTAACATCTTCCAAACTCAAGAACAAAAATACTATTGAAGTATAACTCCTAACTAGTCCAGATGTTTATCCAGTGATATCTAAACTTCTTCAAATATTCATTTAACAACACTCTGTCGTTTGAAAACATACTTGAAAAATGCTTTGGGACAAAGACGTTTAAATGGTTTAGCCTTACTAAAATATAGTCATCGCGATAACAACATGGATATCAATGATGTTATAGATGAACTTGCTAAAACAACAAAAAGAAAAATGAATATATTTTTATAATTTTTAAAAAAGATAAATATTTCAACTTTTATATAATTAGCGCTATAAAACAGTAATAAAATGTTCAATGTGCAATTATAATACACACAAAATTCAAAAAAATTTCATTTGTTACATTTTTTTCAACCCTCCCCCCACCAAAACAAAAATTCTGGATACACTACTGGTTATATAGATAAATTATGCAGCTTATTCTATTTTTTGTTCTATTTTATAAAATAATACACATGTATATTATAAATAGAAATCATATTATTGTATTTAAATCTATTTAATAATATATCAATTATAGTAATTTTAATTACAGAGATATAATAAATTTAAGAAAACATTTAAATTATATTTTATATTAAGCCAAGACTTAATAATGACTAGAAATTGTATTTCCTTAAATGCATGCCAAAAAATTTGATTCAGTAGTTGTTAAACAAGACTTTGATCAAACCACAGGATGTTAAAACATCAGTGGCCTATGAATTAAAAATCAGTAAAGGAAAATAATCAATGCAACTAAAAAGAAAATATTATCAAATTAATGATAACCCATAATAGCCCATAACCATTCTTAATTTGAACTTTAGCACATCAATAGGTACCTATTGTTATACTAAATGCACATACAATTTAAAACATTTATTTAAAATCTAGCTGCGTTATGTACGGTAACATATTTTTAATGATACTGTATAGGCTTTCTTCAACTGACCATAAACAAATAAATTTTTAATTTAAGACCAATTAAAATAACTATAATAATAAAAATCATTAATTAAACAATTTATTTTAGACAAGTACTTTTATTGTCAATTGGTAAATTTTATTTGAGGTGACTAAGTATTCAAATCTAGGCATAAAATAATATTTATATACTTATTAACAAATTTTAAAATAATTACTTGGGCATAATGTGATATTCCAACTGTACCAATTTTATCTTTCACATCAATCCATTCATGTTTGTCTGTGTAATAACGATCTAAACAAAGTATTAATAAACAAATTAAAAATGTTGCAAAAACTAGTAATTGTAAAAATACCTTTCAAAATATTAGATGTAGAAAAACGCATGGTGTTTGTTACTAAAGATAACCATTGAGAATTATTAGAATTTATATGAAAATATTTAGATAATTTAGTAATTTTGATCATTTTTGAAGAAAACATATTACATTAATAGAAATAAAATAAAAATTTGAATGTAGTAATTGACGACTGACGATCAATTACGCATATTACAAGATACTTTTTTAAAACATACCGTTTTAACAGACACAGTAAAATTTATTATTGTCTCTGAATAATTTTCTAAGAACTTCGTGATGATTACACATTCGTATTCAGTCTTTATCAATCATATGTGCACATTTGTAAATTAAATGAAGGTAAATTAAAATACGTGATAATACACATTTTTTCATGGTGGTCACGTGAGAGAAGTCAATCTCTGATATTGATTATTACATAAGTGCTTATTATTTATTACTTAGATCATATACCTAACCATACATAGTATATGATCTAAGATTTATTAGGTACCTATCAAGTACCAAGGTACATTAATCGTAATCGTAGCAAATTAATAATCAATACACCTTGGTACCTACTTTCGAGTTTCATCTTTCATAAACTTCATATGTATTAATTATGTTAACATTATTGTCATTAGGTGTTCTGCGTTACCGTTAACGATACTATATTATGTAATTGTAGAAATAAATTTCTCCACAAAAATATTGCAATAAAAAAAAAAAATAACCTATTCAATGTTTTAACTTTTAAGATCGTAGGCCTATACACGACTAAGTAAACATAAATAACTTTATTTAGTCAGGGGCTTATAGTTATTAGATGTATGGGTAAATACTTTACATTTTAAAACAGTGTTAAAACCTGAGGGGGGAATTCGCCCCGCCGTGGGCTGTAATCGTCGTATATGTGTGCACTATTATTTGTTTTTAGTGTTTTTACAGTTATTTCAAAATTGTTTTCATGAAGTAGTTCATAATATGATAACAGTTATCCAGTTACACGGTTTAAGATAGACTAGGAAGATCGTTATCAATCAAATGCTCCATTATACAAAAATGATTATAATATATATATATGTATACAAATTATTTTAAAAAGAAAACCGACTCACTAAAAAATAAATACATTATTGATACTTTTTTTTTTTTTCTGATAATGAAAATGTCTACACAAACATTTTATTGTTCGACGTTAGCAATAATTCAAACTGAATCCGGATAAAATTTCTTATCAATTTTCTGACAACTGCTAATATCCCCAGTTAGTTGTCCGAAAATGATAAGGCTCTGTGGAATGGTAAAAATCCGAAAACTAAAAATTGGTCTATGTATCGCACATTCACACGTACACCGTATCTACACCATTGAACCCTATATAATAACATCTCAATTATAGAATCCAGTGGTCAGATGCACTTTAGATCATATATGATCTAGAGCTGCACGCATTTTCGCATCGTATACTATAGTTCAAAAGAACTCAACTAATATTGTCGCGGTTCTTAAATGCTCTCCACTTGGGTATTCTTAGTTAACATGTCTATGATTCTTCACGAAATCTTCCCTACATGGCGGTATTCATTGTCGAAAAACTTGACCGCACCAATACCAACCGCCCGCGACGTCGTTGTTAGTCCTTATTATCTTAGTTTATGATTTAAGACACATTTTTTCATGGCAACAATCACAATCACGGTGATACTGTCACGGCAGTAGCGCCGTAGTAGCAAAACAGTAAGATAACGAGGCAGTAAGTTGTTCCCCCACGATAACAGAATAACGCTCTCAAGTGTAATCAATAGATACATCAATATAAATATTACATCAATCAGTCTACGAGCACCGACTCGTTGGCTTTGAGTTATACGGCTGATAAGAAAACAAATTCCTATATTTAACATTTTTAAAATAATCATGTTGATCTCCAATATACTTACACAAAATGTTATTCTGCTTTTTATTGGTAAGTTTCACAGATAATGTTATGATTTATATAACAGAAAAACTACTTTATAAAAAAAAAAAATGCATACTTTATATATTATAACTGAATTGTTCAACTTATGTTTTAAGGATCTATACATTTGAAAAACCTGTACAAGATTCAATTATTTATATTAATGTTCCATCTTGTTGTTAATAATTTCAATTTTTTAATGTTGTATTTTTTTAAGTTGCTGTTATCTCACTGAAAGATGTGGATTCATCGAGAGTATTGGAACTTAGTGATGGGTAATTACTGATTTATTGCTAAAAAAAATGTTTTAATATGAATTAAATAATAATCAATAATTTATTTCATTAGGTTCATAGAAATGAAAAATGATGGACATTGGTTTATAATGGTAATTATTAAAAAAAAAATATTATGACCTATTAGACATAAAGTAATATTATTTATCAATGTATTAATTTTAATACTTTTCTATTTATTGTATTACTAAATTGTTTTTTTTTTTTTTTTTTAAGTTTTATGCGCCATGGTGTAACTATTGCAAGAAGTTAGAACCTATTTGGCGTCATGTGGCTCAAGCACTGCATCATTCTGATATAAGAGTTGGAAAAATTGATTGTACACGATATAAAAGAGTAGTTTCAGAGTTTGGATTGTCAGGATATCCTACAATAATGTTGTATGTCCTGAATTAATTAATTTAAGAATAATTTAAATATGATATAAAGGGATTGTAAATTATTTAATAGCTTTAGAGATGGAGAAGGACAGTTTCTATTTAATAACGAACGAACCAAAGATGAGATGGTTCATTTTGCAAAACGATTGGCTCGTCCACCAGTTCAAGAAGTTACTGATAGTAAAGATATTGAAATGCTTAAACAAACAAATCGACATTTTTTCATGTTTATCGGAAAAAGTGTTGGTCATATTTGGGTATTTAATGTTTTTATTGTTGAAAATATTATAATATTAATTAAATTTGTGTACTCTATTTAGGATCTTTTTTACGATTTGGCAAAATATTATCAAGCACATTCTTATTTTTATATTACATCTGAAGCTACTGGAAAACAGGTTTTAATAAATTCATTATTAATGCTAATATATTTAACATTAAATTAGTTTCATAATGTAATTATTTATTAAAGATATGTATGAAATAAGTCTGAACTCTGAATTTAACCTGTTGTTAGTTAAGTGGTTTTACCACCCGGATATTTTCTTTACTACTACCTATTATATCAGTTTATTTGATATAAATAATAAACATCTTATTTGTTTTTTATATTAATAGCACTTCACTTTTGGAGAGTCTCCTGCAGTAGTGGTTTATAAAGAAGAACAACAATACTCTTTCAATGGTATTTAAATAAATAATCATTAAATTGTGTAATGTTTTTATAATTTGTTAAAATATTTATTAGCTGAAGAATGGGATTCAGATTTCAATACAAGTTTAACACAGTGGGTGAACACGGAAAGATTTAATACTTTTGTAAAAATTACCCGATCAAATATTCACCATATGATGGAGACCAATAAGTATTTAGTACTAGCATTAGTGGAAGAGAATAAAATAGAAAAGTTACCTCCACATCATTCAGAGTAAGTTCGACTATCATTATAAAGTAAATATTATTTCACATACTTTTTTATACACTATTTCAATTAAATTTTTTTCTATTATTTTTTAGGTTTCTACAAATGGTAGAATCGGTTATAATTAAAAACAGAGAACGTTTTCATCGGTAAAATAAATACATTCATTTTTTAGTTACAGAGTGTATAACTTCAACATTCTATATCCTAGGCATTTTATATAATGCCTGCCAGAAAATGTATTTTCTTTTCTTTTGCATATCACAATTAGTTAGGTATTCTTAATTAACAATATTAATAATAATAATATAATCCCTTATATGATTATCAATTAAAATAAAATAATATACAGCTGTGTATATAAAATAATATGTATGTTTATAGATAATTCAAATAAATAAACAATATAGTAATAAATGGGTATTAAGGTTGTTAGGTAACTATTTAGCCTTGTGCAATTAATTGTGTGGTACCTATTACTGGATTTTCCTGACACAGTAAACGGGCTTGTACACCTTGATATACTCTTTTCATATTAGCACCATTGTCTTAACCTTGATCTCTACAATCTGAAATACACAACCCATTTGATTTTAACAAATAAATTATTTTATTGGATAAACCTTTACTAGTTGTATTACCAACAATTTAAACATTTAAATTGAATTTAAATATTACATTTCTCTTAAAAACATTTAAATTTCAATAGTGGTAGTTTTTATGTCTATAAAACATATAATAATTTTTTTTTTCTTTATGGCTTATATCAGAGGTATATAATCTAATAAAATTGTATGATAATTATACCGTTTTATTCTATAAATAATGTCGAACTTCACTTTTTAGATTTTGGTTCATTTTGAATACTATTTAGAGAAATATGTATAGGTATGATCTTTGAGCACAGGATCAAAACTTTTCTAATAATATGGGAGCTCTGTATGAGTGCACAGCTTGCACCGACTTCAAGCTGGTCCAGTATACACTTACTTAATATTGATCAGACACTGTATACAATTTATTAACATAGTGAAGAATGTCAATATTATGCACTTTTTTTCTAACAAATAAAATAATATTAAATTTATCATTTAAATAATATAAATACAATGTTAGATTATTATTCATTTCATTTTATTTAGTGAATTTCAATTTGGATGGATCGGTTCACCTGATTTTGCCAATGCTATTACTATATCAGAGATGCCCCTACCATCATTAATCATATACAATTCTACTACTAGACATCATCATTTTCCAGAAGAAAAACCTCATGAGCTAACACCTGAATCAATCACTTCATTTTTAGAAGCTGTTAGAAATCAAACTGTAAAGGTAATTCAATTATTGAACCAAAATTGTATTATTTTATTCTTCTATGTCAAGTTATTCATTATAATTTTGAAAATATATTATATTATTAATATTTTCAATGATGGTTTTTAAAATTAGGCATACGGAGGAAGTGGTATTTTAATACAATTATATAGATCATTGTATGAAACAAAGACTGCATTAGTGAACATTTTTACGAATAATCCTGCAACCGCTTGTGTTTTATTTGGATTACCGTTCAGCCTTTTCATAATACTATGCTACTCAACATGTTGTACAGATATTCTAGACGCAAATGACGATGATGAAGATGATAGTGGTATGTTTAAATAGTATACACAGTTATACAATTAAAGGTTAAAATAAATAGTTATGAAAATAAATAATTTTTTCTGAACAACTCTAGTCAAAATTCAAAATTGTATTCTCAGTTAAACTGCATTATGTGTGTGTGGGGTAAAACAATTGAATGAAGGCAAAGTTGAAGAAGATGTATATGCAGAACAAATCAACTTTTTTATCTTATAATACAAGAAAATACAATAATCCACCATAGTGGTGCAACATGGTTAAGGGGAATGTCCGTCTCGTTAAATTTCTAATAAATATGAATTTATTTCTGTAAATTTAATGCTTATCCACCATATGATTTTATTACATTATATTAAAACAATAACATTAAACAGTCATTGTATGTTTTACTACTAAACATACAATTACATTCATGGAATGTTACTTAGAACCTGCTTTTGAGTTTTTATTTTATATAATAGTAACTGTCCCATGGCAATTTATTTTTATTTTTAGCTTTAATCCCATTTTGTTTTGCTTGTATCAGTATATTTAACGAAAAAAAAAAATATGTGGAAAGTGGATAATTTGTCTATGGTGAACCTAGAGTGTTCTAGTGCAGTGGTTTTCAACCGGTGGGTCGCGACCCAAAAATGGGTTGTGATAAGTTTTCTTTTTTAAAAAAAAATTAAGTTTATACAATTATATAAGGTATACAAATAATTGTTTAATTATTAAATTTAGAAAATTAATAAATGAAAATACAGTTTGAAAATTATTGTAAGATGTTATGTATAAACAATATTATATTATTTACATTCAAAAATATAATAGTAAAATGGATTTCATATCACAGTATATGTTTCATATGCTGGTATGATTCTACGTAGTATGACATTAAATATAATAATTTACGAATAAACCAGGCTAGTAATAAAATAAATATATTGTATTATTATCGTTAAAGAGTCCCATAATCTACAAACATTGTTGATGTCACTGTGTTTAAAGGCGAATAAATCTTAGTCGCGTTATTATTCTAATCATATTTACGTATCCTTTAAAAAGTTTTTTTTATGTATGCCTTATGTGGATCACGAATAATGTATGCCTAAAAAATTTGGTCGTGAGTCCAAAAAGGTTGAAGACCACTGTTCTANTTATGTATGCCTTATGTGGATCACGAATAATGTATGCCTGAAAAATTTGGTCGTGAGTCCAAAAAGGTTGAAGACCACTGTTCTAGTGTGACATTTTTTCATCCATGTTCATAGATATCTGCGCAGCGCATAGGTTAAATTATACATGCACTATAATAACCCTCAGATTATGAGCGCATAATTGTACTGTACAAAAAATACAAAAATTCAAAGATGACATTATTTTAAATGTTTTCACTTTTCATTATATTTTTTTTAATAATATTTGTTTAATATCGTACAGATTTTCCCAGTTTTCACATTTACTAGGAAAACTTTGGCAAATCGAAAAATGACCTCCCTGAAGTACCTCCCCTACAAAATTTCTTTTCAGAAAAGTTGGTACATTGTGTACATCAGAGCAAAATTCCTGGTAGAAAAGTTGTTCACAGATAAAACAATTGTAAAACCTTAAGCTTTTTTCGTTCCACTCGGAATCTAAAATGAAAGTCATGTGTAATTTATAATAGGACCATAATCAATTGTTAACCTTTATTTGATATATGTCATAGTATGGGGCCCAACAAATTTAAAATCGCCCCCTCCCCCCTCTTGATGTTTTATCAAAACCTCCACTGCAGTATATAGCATCCCTTTGGACACATTATTATTGTTAATATTACCTGCTCACCGGAATAATAATAACAATAAGTAATAATTTACGAAACTAAACATATTATATACCTATTCTAAGTTTTTCGGTTCGTTTGTTACCTACATACGTCATTATAGCATAGAGGGTCACATTCTATGACGGGGGTGGATGGTCTTTGTCGTTTATCTATTACTCTTACGCTAAAAATGTATAAAACCTGTCTTGTCACAAATTTTACAGTCTTCAATTTTCATTTTGTTTTTACTTAAAAGTTTAATATTTTTAAAGACACATATATTGTTAAAAAAATAAAACTTAAAAAACTAAACAATTTCACCTAAAATTCAAAATGGGCCTTGGAGGGCTACGGCGCATGTATTTTAGTTAATCGTGGCCCCGAGACAAAACTACTTTTTTTTGAAAGACAACGGTTTTTTTAGAGCCCTATTGTCTGGACTAGACGTGAAAACGTAACAAACGGATTTACTTTCATATTTACAACATTAAGTTAGGATATATTATTATTGTATTCATTATTTATCACAACTTTTGTTGCTATTGTTACCATTTATCAATACTTTGATTGATTTTATTAAAATATAATTATACTGTTTGGGCTTTGACTTTTAAAAATATTGTTAGTGATAAACACTAATAAAAAGTACTATTATTACAAAATTTTTTCTAGAAGCTAGTATTAATATTATCATATATTTAGATTTGTTTATTGTTTTAGTAATACCAATTTTTGATCACTTATTATAATGTTCTTTTATAGAAACATGACTTTTTATTTTTGCGTACACAAATTAAAAACCCAAATATGGACTTTTACGATTGATACAAAATTTAACAAAGATTATAGATATCTAATAGCAATATAATAATATTTAATAATTTACTATTGTAATTCACTTTGGCATTGAAACATTTCAGGTTTAAATAATTTGAAAAATGTATTAATTTTTTTTATCACTCCAATTAAAAAAAATATATTAGATAATGAATTTGCAGTTGAAATTTAGCTTTTATAAGATAACTTAAACAATTAAAATTGTTGATTAATAAGTAATAACATTGATTAAATTATAATCATACATTGATACTTTTTTTACCTTTTTAAGAATTATACACACTTTTTTTAAAACATAATATTATAATTTGTATTATATTAAGGTAGTGTTACTTTATTATATGAAACAGTTTTAATATACCATTACAAATTTAACAAAGTTTTTTTTTTTTAGATTCATATCACGAGAAGAAAGAATAAGTTATTTTAACTTTCAAAGACCTCTTAATAATGTACCAACAATTATTAAGGACTAAATATGTTGAACAAATTTTGAAATTAATGAAAGGGAAATAGAAAGACTATTTCACACAATTGTTCAAATTGTACATTAAAAGATATATTGTAAATTACATTTTTAAATTATACATAATTATAATCCCCACTACATTTGTATTTAATAAATTTAGTTTTTTTTTCAGTATATACATCAATCAATAAAATTAATAACCATTCAAGGAAAAGTATAGGGAATATATTATTTGGGTTTTAAATGTTGGCTGATTTCTAATTGTGTGTTTAATGTGTCTTTAATTTTTAAAAGTATTTTTTTCTTATAATATTATTATCTTTAAAGATAATATCATTAATTTATTATTTGTATGGTTAATACATACAATTTGTTGAACCTAATTAGTAGTAAATCCTTGTTAAAATTATAAAGGATATGTGAATTTTATATAAAAATTCAATATTATCCAATACGTATGTCTTAATATATATAAATATTTTTTTTTGATATATTAAGCTAAAGTTTATGATTTATATTGTTTGTATAATGTTGAAAAAACTTTTCTTGTAAATGAATTATTGAAATTATTTTTTCTTTTTTTTTATTGCCTAGTTTACACAATGCATAGTACTTGTTATTAGTACTAGTCACTCGCATTATAAACTAGGCATATTAAAAAAAAAATTACATTTTATCTAGTCAATATTTATATTTATTTATATTTATTTATATTTTAAGCTTATACATTTTTATTAATATTAGCTTTGTCAATTGTACAAGAAATAATTGTTGCATTCAAAATAAATATTTAAGTGTCAAGCAGTGTATGAAATTTAATTTAGTTTTTTACTAAGAAGTTTGCTCACAATCTATATGAAAACAAACCAAATAGTATAACACGGTTATAACTTGAGAAAATTCATGTAAATGGGACATTGGAACCACTGGATCAAACTTTATTTCAACTATTATGATCTGAATTCTGTAAACTATGACAATGAATACATATTTTGTTTTCCACATTGTTTAATAAATTAAAACGTAAGCATGTAAGATTAATGATTTTACTAAATTAGGAGTAATATTGTGTTTAAAAATAAAATAATTGTATCCAATATTTTTAAATTACACCAAAAAAAAATTATAGGTACTATCTAAAATAAAACTGGTATTTCCGTGTAAAAAAAAGTAAATATAAAAATACTTGGAAAGAGTTTGGACTGGATTTGCTAAAATTGTATTAATTTGAGAAGTCTAATTTTTTTAATATGATGCGATTTGGAACAATATATACATTTATAAATAATGTCGATTATCTAAAATCTATTTTCAATAAGTGGATACAAAAGTTAACATTTTAGAACTTGTAATGAAAAATTAAAGGCAAATATTTGATTTGAAAATAGGTAAATATTCACTAAAAATTTAGTAAACTATTGGATTTTTAGGGTTGAATAAGTGAAGAAAAATTAGTGTGCACTAGTTAAAAACTAGTGTTTGTTAAAACATACAACTGGTGTTTATCTACTAAATAATATAAAAAGATATAAAACTTATTTACAGCAAATCGTTATACGGATCAATATGATTAAACATAGGTAACTACTTTGTTTTAACGTGTTACACTTAAGCACTGTTGAACTTAATTTATTCACTATTTTTTCAGTAATGGCTCTAATAATGTTGTGGTGCCCCCTGCAACTTCTTCACTCGCGTTTTGTAATAATCTGTCTAATTCTTTTTTCTTGTAGTAAAAAATCAACTCTTTTGGTTTGACACCTTTGAATACTTCAACCACGGTGGGCTTGAGGTTGTAAAAAAATAACGCCTGTTTTCTGTTGGCGAAATCTATGGAAAGCATTTCTATGACTTTGGCGGCAGTGAAATCGGCACCGTACACATGGGAACAGTCGATAACCACCGGCATGTCCCGTTTGAGACTGTGTTTGGTGACTAAGTTACGGACGTAATCCGCGGATGGGAACACTAAACATCTGTCCGGAGTGAGCATCAGGTACTTATAACCTGTGCGGGTCTTACATTCTTTAATGGATATTTTGGGTCTGGCTGCGTGATACAAAATCGACATTAGGTTCAGACCGATGCCGAACAAAACACCAATCTCCAGGGGCAAAACCAGGCAAGCGAAAAACGTGAACAAACCTGGGATCAGGTCGCTCTTCTTCGAACGGTAAATCGGTTTGACTACTCTCAGCTCGACCATGAATACCACGGCCGTTATGATGACCGCGGCCAAACATGTTTTGGGTATGTAATAAAAATGTGGCGTCAAAAATAGCAAGGCCACGATCACCAAGACGGACGTGTACGTTCCACCCAACGGGGTGCGTACTCCGCTGGCATTGTTCACGGCACTCCTGCTGAACGAGCCGGAACCCGGGAAACCGTGCACAAACGAATTGCCAATGTTGCACAGGCCGATAGCGAACAGTTCCTGTTTCGAGTCGACGGTATTGCCGTTTGCGAACGCCTTACAAATGGATATATTTTCGAGCAGTCCGATCAGTGGCAAAACGATTACGTGCGACCTCATTTGCGACACTATTTCGAAAAAACCGACGGTCTCGTTGCCTCGGTGCATCGAGAACGGCGGCGGATCAAAGGCCGGAAGGCCCGCCGGTACTTTGCCGATGATCTTGTACGGTATTTGTTCGACAGACTCGGCGGTTCGCGAATTGATGTACACGTAACTCGCCACGGTACAACTGATGACGATTATCGAATTTCTAATCGTTCCTACGAACCACATGCTTTTGTTCATATACTTTTGAACGGTGGTCTGTTGTCCGGGGTCCGCCGGGCCGATTCGGATTTCGGCCAAGATTCTCAATGTCAACAGCAGTATAATGCACCCGACGCCGATGGCCGTGTCTCCGACACTAATTTTGTCTGCATCCCGGTATAGTGAAAGCAACATTTCCCAGAGACTGGACCCGGATCCGTGGACGCCGATCAGGTCTTTTATTTGCGACGTGATGATCAACAGCGCTACGGCGGACGTGAACCCGGATGACACGGGGCCGGACACGAAATCGATGATTATGCCGAGGCCGCAGAGGCCCACGGCCAGCTGTATGACGCCGGTCAGGAAACACAGCAGAGTGGCGTAGCCCGGTCCCTGGCGGTACAGCTCGCTGTACGTCATCAGCGACACGATGGCCGTCGGTCCGACGGGCACGTCTTTGCAGCTGCCGACAAATGTGTAAATCAACGAGCCCAAAAACGAACTGTACAGTCCCTGTTCTGGCGGGAGACCGGCCAGTCCTGCGTACGCCATCGATTGCGGTATGACCGTCAGACCGACAGTTACACCGGCCATTATGTCGCCCAGCCCGTCCTCGACCGTGTAACGCGGCAACCACCTCAATATGGGTAGCTTGCGTTTCGCATTCTTCACGGTAAACGCTCCGCGCAACTTTTCGATCAGCCATGGACAGATTTCCTGTATCGTTTCAACCGTGTTTATTTTCTGACCAGAAACAACTTCTTCGACTAGAATGAAATCGTCACTTCCCAGTGAACACGTATACGCGTCATCGCGACTATTCATCGAGCAGTTGCTGGTGTCTGGCATAGCTACAACGGATTCACGTCACATACATAATCGGTTCTGAAAAAAAAAATCACGATTTATTAAAATTTTATTTTATTTGTAATAAATAGATAAAATAACAAATTTTTTGCAAACACTCAAAATTTCAAGTTACAATGATATGTAATATACATTATAGTACCTACATAATGTATTAGATATCAAATATTAAGAGGACGCCACATCCGCATTTATTGTCTAGCTCACGGGCAACGTAGTGAAATTACATTACTTGGAAATTGTGGTATTTAGGTTGAAATTATAGAGTTTGAACACAAATAATATTTTCGAGGCCTGTATACGTAGATGTTTTGTACAAAATACAATTCAAACTACCTTTCCCGAACACAATTATCATTAGTGGATAATCCAATGCAATTTTGGGATTTCATCAAATCTAGGAAGGAAAAAAATTACATTCCAAATATAATGACGCTAAATAATAGGTGTATCTGTTGATGATGACCAAGACATTTCTAATTTTTGTTCTTCAAATGGGTTAATGTTCCATTTAACCCTCCTAACCATCCTGATAACACATCTTCTTTCGATTTAGTTAATTTAAATAACAATGGTTATTCACTCGCAGATATTTTTGATGTGCTGCGCTTATTATACTCTATATATCAGAGCAAGATTTCTCGTAGAAAATTTGTTTAGTTACAAACAAAAAAAAAAGACGTCCTAGGATAATGGAGACGGGAGCAGCCCCTGTCATAGGTAATTTAATATATCTGTGTATCTGTAAGCAACGATAAGCCATTGCTAACGAAAAAACGATTCTGATCGGAGTTCAGTTGATAATGATGCTTTGTCAACAATATACGTCATTTTATAGTAAAATAATTAAATAGGCATTATATATTTTCTTTAACAATATTTGTTTAATACTATACCGATTTTCCCATTTTTCCCGGTATTCCCGTGTTTTTCCCGGATTATAACATTTGCTAAGAAAACTCTTAGAAAAATCGAAAAATGAACCCCCTAAAGTACCTTTACAGTCAGGTTTACTTTCAGAAACTGTGCTTTCATTGTAAATCTGAGCAAAATTGCTGGTAGAAAAGTTGTACCCAGAAAAAAAAAGGCTATCATATTTTTTTACTCATACCTACATTTCGTACATTTTTCGTTTTTCCCAGTTATTATTAAAACCTATTGAAAAATCACAAAAATGACCTCCCTAAACCATGGAGATAAAATTTCCTTTTAGAAAATAAGCTACACTTGATACATGGGAGCAAGATTTTTGGTAGAAAAGTTTGCACAACAAATCGAGGGGTATTTTTCGATTAAAATCGTCCGAGCGAGCGATAGCTCTAGGTACACTTAAAACTGTTATTGTTTTTCTTCTATTTAGGTAAAAGGGTAAAAAAAGTGTAAACAATTTCTTTTCAAAACCCGGATTTGTTTGTAGTATGACAATACGTACTTACGACCATTCGACTACAACAAACGTATAGTAAAACAAACAATATAGAATTATTTAACATAAACATGTAATATCTGCTTAATATCTGAACTTCAAAAAGCTATAATTTCGAAACTTAGTCATTCCGCTCAATTCTGACTTCACCATCCTTCTTAAATCGGAAATACATATATGTTCAAAAAAAAATATTGAAAAATTAGATTTGTTCCACATAATTTTTTATTCAAACAATTTTCGTAAAAATTGAATACCAAAATTCCTTTGTAAATACAAATACTACATTAAACTCAATTTTTTTTTTTACCACAAAGTAAGACTTAATGAACCTCTCGTTAAATTTTCAAGTAGTTTTGTGAAGTTTTGCAATTTTACCACAAAATATCTATCGAATAAAAATTACGTTCAAAACTCGCAAAACTAAAATGTCTATAAATAGCTCAAAAATGGTTTAAGTTTTTTGTCCAAATTTCAAATCTCTACAAATATTTTTAGCTGAATTACAACAAACAGTAAAATAATAAAAGCATTAATTTTTTACATTTCCCGTTTTTCTTATGTTTTATCCTGGTTTTTTCCACATATTATGAAAACCGCTAGGAAAATCAAAAATGACCTCCTAAAAGTACCACGACAAATCTAGACAATATTTCCTTTCAGAAATGGTGCCGCGCATATATATCGGAGCAAGATTTTCATTTCTTTCTTCAAAACTCATTATCCTATACATTTTTCGTACTAATAAAGTCCAGTCTGTTAATGATTTATGTGATATTTTTTTCATATAATTTATCATTTTCCAAACATATATTGACTTCATTTGCTGTAAAGCATTAAAAACCTTAGGATTCATTAACCGAAATACTTATAATTTTATTTAGACGTTAAGGCTTTATGTAACTATCTCTGGTTCATTCCATGAAAGTATACAAGAGGTAGAATAAATAAGGTTAATTCATTTATATCTGTAAACAACGGTAAACCATTTCTTGACGAAAGACGATTCCAAGCGCAGTTCGTTAATACATAATTAGAAGTGCGGTAATTTTTTTTGCGATTTTCGTTTAAATTTGATTTAAAAAAATTTTACCACGTCATAGCAAATCTAATATAAGTATTATTTCCAAGTTTCAAGTCTCTATGTGTGTTTATAACCGAATGTCAGCAAAAAGACTGCCAAAAGTTTAAATTCCTTAAAAGCCCTTAGTGACTCAAAAGTTTTGGTGATGATACCGCGAGAAATTAAATCAAAACGGTATCTTGTGATTTTTCAGTTAAATCATTTTTTCTGGTAGAAAACGTCGTCTGTGTTTTTATAGAATAATGAAACCATGAAACTGTACGTTTTTCTAGGTTTTTTTTTTTTATTTAAGTGATTTTATTTAAAAAATAGCATCGGAAATTAAAAAATGCTCTCTTTAAAGTACAATCTAGACAACTTGAGCATTCAGAAAAGTTACTACACGTAAAAATCGTGTTTACGGTCTAGAACAAAGAACAAAGAAAAGAAGGGAAAAAAATAAACAACATTGTAAAACCAATAGCTCCCTCACTACGATCGGAATCTAAAATGAAGGTTAGTTTTCTATAAGTACATAAGACTGAAGAACAAACAATTAATTGTTCGTGCATCTAACCTATCCTAACCTAACTAATGGAATATCATTTGAAAGGTCTAAATAAATTAACGGTTTTAATTGACATTTGTTATTTGTTTATTTTTATACAAAAGACATACGAATATTTTATGATGTATAAGCTTCTAAAGTTGAAAATAATTTTGTAGCTTCCTTTCATTTCCCAACCATGTGATTAAAAATTTGATATAGTAACACATCATAATCACTTTCATCGAAAATTATTTTGAACAAAATATGTTAAAATATACATATGTACCTATATAAAAAAAATATGTGAATCAACATATTCTACAATATACATCATGTAAATAATATTTATGTTACTTATAACCTAGGTATTTAATCTAGTAATTTAGAATAAATATACATAAATTGTAAATATGTCTATAAATCTAGCCTAACGGTGAATATTTTTTATATTTTGTATCATAAATAAATTAAACGAATTAACTTTAAATTAATAGTACAATATAGACAATCTACACATAGTCACAGATTAATTAAAATAATTAAAAAGGTATCACAATTTGTTTTAGCAACGATCACAGGTAAAGAAATAGGTAATATTTTATTATTATTTTACATTAGGTATAAACATTTCTTTAAATAAAATTTATTTCCAAAAATTTGTTTAAATAAAAAAAATATCTAAATCAATAGGTGCCTACTAATGACGAGAGAAAATAATCTTTTAAAAAACAAACATGGAACTTAATTTGAAAAATAATTCAGAGGATAAGACAAAATTACTGTTCGATCGTCAAAATAATTCAAATATATTTTTGAATTATTTTTTATCATAATAATATCGGATGATAAATAAAACAAAAATATAATTTAATCTATTATAAGTGTAATAAATAAAATTAATAGGAAAATAAGACTTACCAATATGATAAATATGGACACTGTCATTACAAGGTATGTTGCAGAAAATATAACATCGTACTCACACTAACGTTTTCTCAATGTACGATTTGTGTTCATCAATTTAACATCTACCTAGTACTTTCCCCTCCAATGTCTTAAATCCGTTAAGTCCAGTGTAGGCTAGATCACAAATAAAATGAAAACTTGAAAACTAAAAGTAATATAAATGACAAAAATGTGATACCTATATTTGTTTAAATGGTTTAAATATTACCAAATTATTATTATGAAAACTATTAAAAATAAGAGCTAACGCTAGGGACGGGTGCAGGTGGGAAATTGATAAGATAGGATAAATTATTTAATTATTTAATTTATATCCTTAATCAACAATAAATCATTGTTAACAAAAAAAGATTCTGAGCGAAGTTCCATTATACATGTTTTAAAAGGCCGTAATTTGTTCACATATGGTATGACTTATAATAAACCTTTTGTCAAATATTCAAGCATTTCTGTTTAGTCTATCGATATTATCCACAAAATGCCTACCAATTAAAAATTACGTAAAAAACTCACAAAATTTAAATTTCTATGAATAGCTCAAAAATGGCTTTAATATTTTGAAAATTTTACCACGTTTAAAAAATAAAAATATAAATTTTCTGTACAAACTTCAATTTCCTACAAATATTTTTAACTGAACTAAAACAAAGCGTATATTTTCCCGTTTTTTCGACAATTGTCTAGTTTTTCCTAATTAGTATAAAAGCAACTTGGAAAATTGAAAAACAACTTTCATACTCATAACCTACATTAAAAATTCAATGAGAAAGGTCTCTAGTCATTTTTTGAAAACATAAAACATCGTTACGTCGTTAATATTTGTCCGTTTATTCCTACGTTTTTCCTATGCTTTTTCCCAATTATTATAAAAATCGCTTGGAAAATCAAAAATATAACTTTTAATAAAATTTAATTTCAAAGAAGGTGCTAAACTTGAAAATCGGAGCGAGATTTCTGGTAAACATGTTTTATACAGTATAAAAAAAATTGTAAAATCAATATATTTCATGGTTTTCTCAGAATCAAAAATTAAAAGAATATATTATTTATACACAGAGGTTTAGAGTTTAGTTAGGTAAGTATCCAATATAAGTAACTAAATACAGTTGAATAACCTAAAATCAATTGTTTACAAATTTACATATTTTATAATTATATTATTTTTGCACATAGTAGAAAAAAGTAAATAGCTATTTAGACATGTCCCAAACTAATTCATTATTTTATAGAATAATATATTACCAATAAAATAATTATTTCTTTATCAATAGAATTTTCTAATAGGAAACAGAAGTTATCCTTAATGTATTTTGTAATGTAATATAATATATTATAGTCTTTTCACTTATTAGATTATAGGCAAAGTATTATATAAGCTACCCACTATTCGTTTTAAACTGATTGTGTTTCTTCATTTTTGTTTGTTTGTGTGCATTTTTTAGATAAAAGAAAAACTAAAATTTTTAAACTTAATAGGTAGTTTCACTTGCATTATTAAGTTGTCAGCAGACTCTAATTGATTTTAGTTTCAGGAACTGTCGAAAAAGAAGGATGGGGGAGGGTAAAATTGTATTTTTTAATAAATCTAATAGATAATTAAATTTCATTTGAGTTTATTTTATATATGTATAGCGTATAGAATACAGAAAGACGATTAATATTAAAATTGTAGTTAGGTATATGCTTATTCTGTTAAAGTCGTTTTTAAATACCTTCTTTGCTTTAAAATTTAAAATTGTTTGATAAGTACAATATATTGACCTAGTCATAGTGCATAGTATGTTCACAGTGTCTCAATATACAGAATAATTTTGTAAGCATGGTCTTCAGATTTTAGATTCTGAGTAAAGCGAAGAAGCTTATGGTTAGGTTACAAAGATGTTTATTTTTTTTTTTGTGGATAACTATTTTATGAGTTAATTATGCATATATTCAAAACCTGATTTTTGTAATATTTGACTTACGTAATTTAAGATCATATTTTCCAAAGCTCATATTCTTCACAACATTTAACAAGTATTCGTCACAGAAACCGACTTAGTTTTTCAAATGAGAATCTACATGTTTTAATACAAATTAAGAATCCGGTGTTTTTTCTGAGAATGTTGACGTACTGCAGTAATTAAAAATTTGAACAATTTTCTAAAACATTCTACTTTAAGTTCTAATTTTAATATTTTGTTGAATACATTATAAATGAGTACGAGTTTGGTAATTATAATTAAGTATGCAATATGAAATATTGGTTAATAGTTACTTGTAACTATATACCTTAGTCAATTTTTTAATATTACAAAATGCTAATGAATTAATTTTGTACTCAATAATTTTTTAAAAAAAAATTGATTATTATCCTTTATATCCTTAGTATTTAAAGTAGAGTAACTTAGCAAATTTTTGTTCAAATTTCGATTATATTATGCACGTCACAATTTTCAAAAATTATCCGATTCACAATTTGCATTAAAACATATAGGTTTTAATTTGAAAAAACTAAAAATTGGTATCACCACACGATATTTCATAAATGTTGTAAAAATCTAAATTTTTCAGAAATATCTTATTTAAGTACACTTAAAAATTCCAAAAATTAAAATTTTAATAGTTATATGCATAATTTAATCATGTACGTATGGACATCCTGTACCATAGGTACCTATCATGTACCATTATACTCTGTATATATTGTATTTAATCATATACAATTTTTTAATATTTCAACTCTACAATAAATGAAGTTTAAAAATGAAATTAAAAATATTAAATATTCACATACATTATACACATAAGAGTATATGGTAAATAGTTTTCATACACCAAAGAAAATATTATTTCATTTGTAAATTGTTTTTTCTATTCTGCAAGACGTTATTATTTATAAATAAGAAATACCGCTTTATAAATACACACGTTTCAAATACGCAATTTATATTGATTTAACTTTAGCTAAAAGGTGAAATGTCTTTGATTTATACTATTATATAATTTGGCTAAAAGTCAAATGGAAAAAATGTGCCTACTTTTAAAAAAATATTGTTAAAACGAACTGGAGATAACCTTAAAATAAAATTCAAAATGGATTACCCAAGACCACGTATTCACAAAAACAAAAACATTTTCTAACAATAACAAATAGAAAATTATTAGAGAATAAAATAAGTACCTATTATAAAATACTTTTCAATAATTTGTGTTTATAAAAATGGAATATAATTTATAATTAATTGTATAACCAATATGCTTGAATTAGGCAGTTGTTAAACAAATAATAATATACTTTTTATTGTATATTATTTATGTCTACCAATTTTTATTAGTTTTCTTATTTAAATAGGTAGGTGTAATTATAATAGATAGTCTCTATTCTCTACTAGGTAATACTAAAAATTACCTACCACATATTGAAAAAAAAAAAAAAATTATAGTACAATAGAAAAATTAACATTATAAAATATGTTATAAAATATTTATATTAGAAACAGAAAAGAAAAATTCAAAATGTAGTTAAATAAAAAACAAAAGTCACACTACTGTAAAACTAATATCAACCTCGCACTACTAGAATCTACAATTTTAAAACTAAAACTAAACTTAAGTTGTCTTAAAACTTGAAATCAGTATATAAAATATGTTTATAGTATTCTACTTCAATGTACAATTATAACAAACCAGACAATGATTTTTGTTTAGAAATTAATTAACGACATTGTACAGACAGGAATACTTGTATCGCCTCTATATTCAATAAAGATTACATTGTTACTATTTTATCATTGTCATCATTGCTATTGTAAATTTATACAATGATAATAACTAAATCATAAATAAAAAGAACTTTTCACGATCATATTTAAATAAATTCAAGGGTAATAAATTAATTAAACTATCGGTTAAACTATAGGTACCAACTCTAAAAAGAAAACCATTGTACTAAACCAAAGAATGGAAAAATTGTAGAAGGGCATAAATCTCTTTATTTTTATGCAAATTATTTTGTCTTGTATTTTTTTTACTTTTGAATCTACTTAACCATTAAAATTCACGATATATTTCGCAGTTACACTACCTACCTATATTATATTACAACTATAATAACACATGGTTATGGATATTTAAACTAACGTATAATTCTCTAAATAAAGTAACTAAATAGTTATTATATAAATATAGGTACCTAGCTACCAAGAATTGAATGAATCGTAAATGTTTACTAAAATAAATATTGAACTTTTTATATTTTTAATTTTAATTGTACATCAAAGGCAGACTTACGAGCACGTAAATTATGTGTAAAATTAAAGTGATAAATTTATGAAGAAAAATGTTTTTTCTTTGAACAATATAGATGAAGCAGGAATTATTAAAGCATGTATTATTACTATTCTCTGACAATTGAAATTTGATGGCCTTGGGAATTTAATAATAACAACAAATAAAAACCTGGTCGATACTATAGCTTATTCAATTAGGTAACACAATTTATTATATGACAAAATTAATTATAATTTGAATAACTTTTTAAAAATAAACATAACATAATTTGACACATAAAAGCATAGACATTACATTAGAGAACAGATTTAATCAATGCTTAGTAGCAGAAACATGTTTGGTTAATATAAGTAATATTTTTCATGTTCAATATTTATTTGGAAGTATATACTAATACTAATAATTTTAATTTTTTTGTATAAAAAGTATAGACATTTTTTATTTTTTAGATTCTGAGCGGAGCAAAGAATGTATTGGTTTTACAAAGGTGTTTATTTTTTTATGTTAACACTTTTTCTACCAGAAAGCTGACTCTAATGTTTACAATGTAGTCCTTTTCCTGAAAAAAATTGTTTTTAAAGTGGTACTTTAAGGAAGTAATTTTTAGATTTTCTCAAGAGTTTTCTCATCAAATCGTGAAAAACCGAAAAAAAGATTTTTTTTTAAAACCATTTAAAATAATTAACTTTCAAAATTCATAAAGTATACGTTCAGCATGTTCTACTTAAATATCATTTCAATATTAATTTCATAATATTCTCTACATACATATTCCGAATAATATTTCTGATATGCATTTATCCATTATTATATAATTATATTACAATTGCAATACAATTATTTAAATACAGAGCAAACATGTTCATTATGAGCCAGACTATTAGTCATTAGGTATTTACCTACCCATTAATTTTAGTTATTACTAACTAATGCAGTATTAACCTATTATAATGGTGTCCTATAGATATCTATTTTAGGTACCTAGACTATCTATGTAAGTATACCTTGATAGGTACTTATTTCCATAGAAGTATCAAGTATTGGTACTGATATTTTATACTACGTATACTTATTATTTATACAATATTATAGGTATCTCTTTCAATATAAAATTATAAAATTATGATTGTCATTATGGTTTATTAAAACTTATTTTTTCATCTTTGCATTAAGTTGTAGTAAGCAATTGTAATATATCATGACATATCTTAACCAAATTCTAACCTCTATAGTCATTTTGTTTAATGTTAATCACTTTCACTCGAAGAGATCTTGATCAAAAATGAAACCTTCAAAAAAAAAAAAAATGTGCCTATACAATACAATTCATTCAAATTTTAGTCATAGAATAGAACTGTTTTCTTTATAGTATCTACATTCTATGTATGTTTGTCTACATCATAATTTATAATAAAAATATTAATTTAACATTCATACAGGGTGATTCATTAAACATTCTCACCTTATTTGTATCGTTCGATTTTATCATTATAAATTGGAGCAAAATTACTGATAGTCAACAAAAAGAAAAAATAATAATAAAAAAACAAACATCATTGTGAAACCAATCTAACAAAAATTTAAAATGAATTATAAAATATTGATATTTTTAAAGAAAAATAAAAAATAATCTTACAATTAAAGGTATGTAAACATTTTTGTTATAAGAGTATAAAAGTGTACAACCTTAAAACCCCCTAAAATATTTTTTCATAAACGCACCTAGGCATTATATATTTTCTTTAATAATATTTGTTTAATATTAACCCTGAACTAACCGATTTTTCTATGTTTTTCCCGGTTTTTCACATTTGTTGGGGTAACTCTTGGAAAAATTAAAAAATGACCTCCTTAAATTAAATTCCCAGTCAGATTTACTTTCAGAAAAGAGTTTACATCATGTAAACAACGGAGTAAGCTTTCTGGTAGAAAAAGTGTTCACATAAAAAAAAAAAAAAATATAAACATCTTTGTAAAACCAATACATTCTTTCCTACACTCAGAATCTAAAATTTGGAGGAACATGACAAGACAGCTAACAGCAATAAACGGTAATATGGGAGGTACAGAATTTTAAGTAAACCTAGAATCTTTTGTACGCACGAATGGTGGCTTTTAATAATGATTGGATTAACTAGATGTATTGGCTGTTTTATGTGACAAAATAATTCCAATAAAACTTAAACGTAATTTCTACAGGTGTGTAGTGAGACTGATTGTGGTGTATGATTCCAAGTGTTGAACAGTAGACTGAAAAATCAAACATGGAATGAATGTAGCAGACATGAGAATACTCAGGTGGCTGAGTGTAGTAAAAGACAAATATGAAATAGACTGAGATGATTTGAGTATATCATGAGGATATAGGAATTTCAAGCAATAAGAACTATAATGAAAAGAAAAATTGGAGAAAGACCGAAAAAGAGATTGGATGATATACCCTAATGATAGCCAGTGTATATTAATCTAATTTAGGTACCTACTTTTTTCAGAAATTAAATCTTCATCTTCCTTATTCCCTAGTAGTTCCATTAGATTAGTTATATATATATATATTAATTTTCTTTCCAAATTTATTGACTGCTTGTTCTAAAATTCAAGTTGTTTTGTGGTGTCATTTACTGAATTGCCTAAAATGTTGGCCATAATGATAATTATGTTTACCTACTAGTTATAAAAAAAATATATAGTAGGTAGGTACTTACTAGTAAGTAGTAATATACTCAAGTATACAATATAATAATTATTAATAATCAACCATTTGTTAAATAATTAATTGTTTGATATGCCTAATAATTTTTTGATTCATTTATAAATACCTAGGTACCAAGGTACTGATAAATATTTTTATTTAATTTTCCCGCTTAATTCAAAAATAAGCACTATAAAATCACAGAATCTTGACATCTGTAAAATGGCCATACTGTATTTATTAAAATTCAGTAAATTAGATAACATTATCAAAATTTAAATTAAATATTACACAATATTACACTCGTCCCTCGTATAGAAACCAAAACAGAAAATTGTATTAAAAATTTGATTTTCTTCTTAGATCTTAACTATGGAAAAAGAAGAAAGCCAGCCTAATAAAATTGGTTCACTCGAAGAAGAAGCAAAAAAACGCAAAGAACGACTATTAAATTTAAAAAAATCTTTAGAAGACAAAAATGAAACACAAAACAATGAAAACGACTCAGAGAAACCATTACCAAAGTATGTGCAATAAATTCAACTTAAATAAGATAATTAACACTAAAGATTTATTTTAATATTATTTTTAGGCCCAGATTTAAAAGTTATATTCCAGAAGATGAAGGACTAAAAGCAGAACTTATTCCTACACCTCAACCAGGTGATATTATAGCTGAAGTAGAGGACCAATTAAAAGCTGGAGAAACCGTCTTTACTGTTCAAGAATTGGTAAATTTATGTATTGTTTTAAATTTAGTTTTAAAAATATCCGATTTAGTGATTTTAATGGGTTTAATAAATAATATCAATAATTAATTATCTTTCATAATTTAACAAAATATTTTAGATTGCTAATTTTTTATCATTCATTAAAAACTTAATTTATTTTTTATTATTTTTATTTATAAGTTACCCAAATTTTGCCTATTACATTATACCTATTTTGATCTTGTAAACTATTTTTTAAATTGAAAAAATAAAGTCTTGTTCTAAATAATCTAAATTAATACATAAACTTAAAAAATAATAATGAATTACATCAAATAAAAAAATTTGTATAAGCTTATATTTCATATATAATGTTTACTCATGCCTGCCGATAAAGTACAAGAAAGCCATATGTTGCTTTAAGGCGAAAAATATTTTACTGCAGACTTATGTATACTTTTATTGGAAATCTATTGATTTATATTTATATTTAAAATATTATATTTTACATTTATTTGATTTATTACTTTGGATTTCTAATCATTAAATAATGTTCAACCAAAAAAACCTTAATAATAATTTGGAATTCAGTGAATTCTGCTTATTGTGGCCACCAGTTAATGCGGGTAGCCGCATAATGTAGACATGTCTATAACATGGTCTGGTCCCAATTCTAATGTATAACAAGACATATTTCGGTTAAAATGGACAAATGTAACTGGTTCTAATGTGCCCACATTAAGCGGAATCCACTGTATGATACAGTTATTGAGAACTAATTTATATATATATTGGGTATTTGGAT
Organism: Cinara cedri; assembly: GCA_902439185.1. Lineage (NCBI taxonomy): Eukaryota > Metazoa > Arthropoda > Insecta > Hemiptera > Aphididae > Cinara > Cinara cedri. Next base: position 498,482 of record CABPRJ010002369.1, read on the forward strand.
TCTACGGTACATTCATATTTTTAAATTTTTAAATTTGATTTTTAGAATATTAACCCATTTAATTTCACCTATATATTCATTATTATTTTTCAAATAGGTAAATATATTCATTACAAATTTAAAACACTTCAATTTTAAATTTATTGTTTTAAAAATATATAGATTAGTTTTAAATAAAAATAAAACATTTTACACTTCTATTGTATAGGCTTGTAGAGTTGTACATAATAATTACAATTTATTAGCTTATTATAAAAACTTGAAATAAATTGTGTATAAACATATTTATTTTTTAATAAATAAGTTATATTATTAGTATAACATTTATATTTTATAATTTTTAAAATTGTAATAAAAAAAAAATCTTATTACGAATTTAACATAAAAAGTTTATGTATTATAATTTAATTTTATTCACTGTAAAATTAATTTAAACTCTTAGTAATTTGTAATTATATATATTTTATTATTGTTTTAGGATTTGAATACATTGGCACCTAGAAAACCAGATTGGGATCTAAAAAGAGACATAGAAAAAAGAATGGCTAAACTTGAGAGACGTACACAACGAGCAATTGCTGAACTTATACGTGAGCGTTTAAGAGGAGAACAAAATATAGACTTAGCAGTAGCTGTTAATGAAGGAGCCAGAGTAAATGCTCAAATTGATAATGAAGAGTAATATCATAATTTTTTTTAATTTATACTACATAGTTTTAAGTTTAAGTCCTACTATTTGTTTTATATGTAAATATAATATATATAATTTAAACTGATTTAAATTGTTAAATTCATATAAATACTTTAAGTGGTAACTTAATTGTGTTTTCCCTTACCCGGAGTACACTTTACTCAGTGTAATGACAAATTAGGTTTGAATAATGATTGATTATAATCAATTTTTGTTTCATAAAAAAATTAGATCTATTAAAAAAAAAAAAAACATGTTATCTAAAAGTAAGTGTATGTTCCAAATGATGAATAATGAGAAACATAAATTATAATCAAATTAAAACCAAACAAATTATCAAATGATACAAAACAGACTTAACAGTAGCTGTTTATGGTTTTGCCTTTATAGTTATTGCTCAAATTGATAATGAAGAGTCTTAGTTTTAACATATAATTTTAAGTTAAGTTATAATGTTTGTTTCTATACAAGTACTACGTATATAATCTAAACTAATTTAATTATGTTACCCTAACTAAGTTGTAATGATAAAATGAGTTTAAATATACAGTGAAAACTTTATATAACGAACAGTTATGAGACCATGAAAAGTGTCAATTTTAGACAGGTGTGGGAGGTGGCATTGCAAAGAAAATACAAAATGATATACTTCGCACTATTGGTGGACCACTGTGTTATAGGTGAGAGGTTTGGGAAGTAGAGGGTAAATTTAATATATGTATATATATATATCTGTATGCAACAGTGAATCATTATTCATTACTAAGGAAAAATGATCCTGAGTGAAATTTAGTTATACATGTTTTAAAAGGTTAGATCAAAATTTATGATAGAAAAGTTGTTCAAAAAATAATAATAATAAACATTGTAAGCCATTACATTTCTTGCTTCTCTCAGAATCTAAAATTAAAACGAACAGAGAAAAATATAATGGCAAAGCGATACAGAATAAGCACTGAATAGTCTATACATAGTAATGATTGAACATGACATTGTAATCTGTCATAATCAGTATTTGAAATAGACTAGCCACTCTGTTGCATGGTATATGTGTACACATTTGCAATATATTTGATTTTGATCTAAAATAGTTGTCTGTTATTAAAGAATTGGGAAGGATATTACTGTCTGTGTCTATAATAGAGTCTGTTATAAACAGGTCAAAATATATTGAAAATGTCTATCTTTTTGCAGGACCTTATTTTTTTTATAAAAGATCACTGCCTTTATAATGATAAATTTATGTAAAATTGTTTAAAATTGGTTATTTAAAGTATTATAAGCCCCATAATTTCATTCTGACATTCATTCTCTTTAAATAGTACATATACATTATTCCTAAAATTATTGTAGTTATAATGTATAATATCTTCATTATTTCTTATTATTATAATTAAATTTTATTATTCTTTATATTTTTTAGATTCTGAGCGAAGTGAGGAATATGTGAATTTTCTTCTTGTCCCCACATTAATCAGAGTATAAACACATTGCTTTCACTATTAATATTATAATCTATCAATTAAAAATTGTACCTAAATATTATTATATTTTACTTCTGATTGTATTACCCTAAAAAAGCATAAATAAAAAATAAAATCATGATTTGAAATTAACTTTCAAGAATGTTGTATTAAAATGTGTAACAGAAACAATAGGTTTAACATAAATCATCAATTTACTTTTGAACTTGAAATCAAATTAAAATAATACTACACGTATATAAACATATTTAATTTGATTATTATTTTAAAATTGTTTACATATTCTATATTAATACATAAACACATAAAAATAACCTCTAAAAGTCAGATTTATTATATAGAATTTTAGATTGCATACTTATTTATGCTAGGAAAATAAAGTTAATTTGAATGTTATTTTTTTTAAAATGTGTTTTGGCATTTAACTGTTATAAATATTTTAATAAACGTATGAATCATTTTTTTAATTTTATTTCATTTATACACCTATTTTATTTTGTGTTTGCCATGGTTTTTTTTTATTATTGCCAAGAATTTAAAATGCTTGATGTACAAAAAATAAAAATAAACATATATCATTCATCTTGAGCTTTACTCATAGGTCAGTGGTTCAAAAATCACAATTTAAGTACTAATGTTACTATTTTGTTTGATATTTAAATATATTTTTAAAAGTAATTACAATTACTTAAGGTCACCTTAGTAAAGTATAATACTAATAATTAAAAATATTTGGTTTTGTACTTATGTACTTATAGAATCTGAAAATATTGAAAAGAAATGTATGCATAAACATAAACTGTAATTTTGTTTACCAGCACTTATTTGTTTTAACTATTCTGAGGGTAGTAATACTTTAATATATTTTTGTTTTTCCATGCAAGTATTTATTTTTCTGGTTTAATAGTCTGGATATTTTACATAGGTTTGTAGGTAATACAATTATTATTTTAAATAAATTTAAATTTAAGCACATTTCTAGTTTTTATTAAATCAATTACAGTTATTTTATAAATTTTAGAGTGTAATTTAGAGAACTTTATACAATCTGAAAAATTATTAGTAGGTAGTTAAAGTTTATAAGTTATAAGTAATAGATATTTCAGCAAGAAATAGCACCTAGTATTCTAGTTAGGAACTATAGAAGTGTTATCAATAATAAACATTTTAGCAAAAGCAGATACTGCTGATGAGTGTCCCATTGTTTTAGGAAGGAAGTTAAGAGGAGGATACAGAGAGTAATTTAATTTATATTTATATAGTGCACACAATAATAAATTATTACTTATGAAAAAACAATTCTAGATACAGTATAATTAGTCGTTTTTATTCCCCTTATTGCCATTATTATAACCTAGAAATCAACAAAACTGATTTATTAAGAAAACTACAACGAAAATCAAAAAGTTACTGCTCCCTATACATTATCTAGATCAAAAATGCTACAAGAATGTTTCTGTAATGTTTTTATTGGTGTAAGATTTTTGGTTGACCAGTTGGTTTACACCTATCTGAAAAATATGTTTTAACGAGATTACAAATAACCAACAAATACATAAAAAGTTATAAACAATATATTGTTCCTATCTATTTGTATAAGGTATTAAAATGTAGGTACATTATTTTCAACCTTTTTTTTTAAGATTAAAGAGTTTCAGGTTATCTAAAAACTGTGAATATTTATCCTATTATCAGAATATTTATATTTTGAAATACCAAGATAAATTCAGTAACTTCCTACACTAATAAAGATCAACATTGTCAATGTGTTTATAAGAGTCAAACTGTTACAGTAATAGAGTATTATTATTCCATGAACCTAAATATGTTTTTTAAATCAAATCAAGGTCACATCCTGAGCGTTTTGACAAAAAAAATCAAAACTAAAATAATGTATATTTATTATGAACACTAATGAAAATCGATTAATAAAAGTTTTGCCAATCATTGACGTGTTCTGATTTAAACTAGTACATAATAATACTAATATTCACTGCATACAGGTCAGATAACCTTATAGTTCATAGTGTGATAAAAAAAAAAAAATATTTTGATATTGTAATTATACATGCAATTATTGAGTACAAGCACAAATAATAACAAGTTTAAAAATACTTAAACAAAATTAAGTACCTATATACCTATGACTGATTAGATAAAACGTTTGTAATAAAGTTAGGTGGTTAGAAAAAAAAAATTATGAACTTATCATTTTTGTAGATACTTATAGCTAATATATTTATTTTTTTTAAATTGGTTGTAAATGATTACTAATTAGTAATTAGTAAATACTCTTAAACTTGGTAAATAAAAGCAGTGTAAATATACGCCTAGTAATCATTTTGAATAGTGTTACAATATGATGAAATAACTACTTAATCGATAATCACTAATAGATAAGTAGAAAATGTAATATAATATTATAACATAATATTAATTTAGTTTTTTTAAAAACTTTAGCAAATCTAATTGAAAATTATCATTAAACAATATGTAATGGCAATTACATTTTAATATTAACAGTAAATATTGAGAATAAAATTTGAGTTAAACTTAAGTATGTACTTATTTTATTTATAATATTGGTATTATGTACTCAAGTATTATAAGTAATATAATATGAGTAGGTATCCTAAAGTGTATGGATAGTATATTTTTTTCAAACATAACATTATGAAGTCCCTCCTCCCCTTCCTCCCCAAAAAAGTAATACAAATATTATTAATTGCATTCACTAACAACGTTTAGTAGATATAAATAATTAAATTTACCAGTAGATGTGTATATCAGAAATCAGGAAGCAGATAGTAGCTACCATAATAATTTATAAACAAACTATAAAAACAAAATAAATGTAATAATAATTATTCACTTAGAAATGTATATTGCTTTTTTTTTTCGTTAGTAAGACAGTATTTAATAGAAAAAATGTCAGTTATATTTAGTATAGATTGATTAAAATCTCAAAAATAATAATTTTACTGATCCCCTGTACTCAGATTTCAACCATCTCGACCTATGGGGAGACCTTGTTTAAATTTTATGTTTTAAATAAACAAATATATCATTACACCAACTAATTATTGGTAATAATTAATAAACAATTGATTGATTTATAATGTTAAAACAACTAGTTATGTTAATATGTTGTTAGTATTATTAGGTATTATTTTTTCTCCAACAAATTTATACTATCTAAGAGTTAATCAATTCAACAAATGATATTATGTGAAAAATCAAAAAACCTTTAAAAATAGGTATCATAACTAATTTTTACTATTGTAAGTATAAGTACATAAACGTAGTTGGATAGTATATGAGAAAATGTATTAGCTATGCCAAGTATATTACGAAGAAGTTGTTTGGATGTCATGCAAATTTATATCTGGTATCACGAACACTTAAAATTAAAAACATACAACTTACAAATTGCATCATTTACATAATTTAACAACAAAATATTATTCCACTATTGTTGTAAGGTACTTTTTGTAAACAATAACACCTAACTTGGAACATTACCAAATATATTAAAATAATTTGTACTGCCGTTCGTTCTCAAATCCTTGTAATCTTAATAAAATATAAAAATTGCTTATTAATAATAATATTTAATTTTCAATGTTAGTTTTAGGGTAAAACACAAAAACTTACATCTGAAATAACTTTTATTCTGTTCAATATTCTTAAGTTTTTTTTTTTATAATAGTTTTTAGAGCCTTGTGCTATAATTTCTTTACTTTAAATTTTTTTTAAATCTTAATATCTTTCTTCTATATATGTATATGTGTATTATGTGTATGTTCTTTATATACCTTTAAAGGGATTTTAAAACGACGAGTGATTTTAACGCAGCTTTTTGCAAAATGTTCCATATTGTTCAGAGAAAGTTTATGGATATTGAAAACAGCCCTTCAAAATTTGTCTTTTAGTTATTTTTAGGAAGTTTTTAATACGAAAATCAAATTATTATTGTTAATTTATTGTTTACCTTAGGTATGTATACATTATGTTTGTTTTAATATTGTGTAGGTACTGATATTTTAACTTTATACTTTATGTTTTATTTTTGTACATTTACAGATAAAATAAGCAGCCATTTTCTTCAATTTGTCCATTTTTAGAGAACATCTTCGACAGTTAAGCCCCCTAAACGGAAATCGATTAGTCGATACACATCTAAAGCACGAAACGAAAGAAACAGACGAGCAAAAATTAGAACAGAGAACCAAGATTAGAAGCTAATCGAGTACCTAGCTACACAATGATCAAGCCTCTCAAATGAATGATCAACAAGACTTAAGATTAGAAGCTAATCGAGTACACTACAATATTTCAATATACGGACGGCCTTTCGGTGAAACACTTAATTTGTCTCCTGATCCAATACCTGCTGATGAACTTTCGTAATGCGTGTCTAAAATCATCAATTCAATAAGTGACATATAAAGAAATTGACTTTGAAAACCAATATGCGTGTTCAACTACAAAATTATACATCAGCTGCATTAACGTTTTTCAAATTAATTACTGGACATTGGGAATATGAATATGGCATATGACATGTTATCTACGCATTGTAGGTATCATATTGCCAACAAACTTTTGTAATATAATAACATCAACAAAAGACGAATTGATTCTAAAAATTTTCCCAAATATCCCGCGAAATAACAAAATCATGAGTGGCTAAGTGTACTTACGTACTATTTTAGCAATTACGAACAACGATATCAATGCAATCAAAACCTATTCAAAACGGAATACCAGGCGAGGCGACTACGTAGAAATCCATTGATATTCGATACTATGATGAATCATTAATCAAGACAAAGTGGTAATTTACCCAACGGAATTCTTGAATTCAGTAGATTTGCCATTCAGATATACCACTGCACATTTTAACAATTTGAAAACTTAAAATTGACAATTATCGTATCTACTATTCTTCTCCGAAACATCATTGCACTACAATTTTGCAATAGTATAAGACTTTCGGTGATAAAGATGAGGAAAATATCATCAGAGCTACAATTTTGAATGGGAAATTCAATTAGGAATATATACTGTTACCACGTATTCCAATGAATCCAAAAAAAATATGTCATTTGAATTCAAACGTTTAGTTTCGTAAGACCAATTCTGCCCTTTTTCATGGTGATCCAGTTGACAAAGCTCACCGGTTTTGGGTTCCCATTTCAGATATTACTTAGTGTCATGGCAACAATCACAATTATAATAACAATCTTGGAAAATTTAGAATGACTCCATCAATGCACCAAATAGACCTAAAATTCTAAAAAAAGCTACCTATCTTGTCATTTTTTTTTTTATTGCAACAGTATTATAGTAGATAATATTCTTAGATAGGAAAAAAATAAACACATCACACAATATAGAGGATTATATTCCTCACTGTTCAAAGAATCTAATTTGTTGGTACAGAACATTATTAATACAGTCTAAATTTGTATAAATAAAAAAATTGTCAAAAAATTACTAATAACATTAGTTGTAGGTAACGTGTTTCTTTTTAATTAACTCGCATGCCTACTTTCAGTTTGCATTTAAAATCATTAACATTTTCTTAATATCATAATATTTCCATATTAATGAAATAACTTTTTTAATGAAGTTTTTTGTTACAATAATAACAAAAAACATTATATTTCTCATTTCTGAAGACACAATTAAAAACAAATGTTATGAAAGTATCTACTATAAAATATTTGATCCTATTATAAAAAAAAATAGAGGAAAATAAGTAAAAATTCTTAAATAATACTTCTGTATTTATTATTTAATAGATATGTAAAATATCATTAACTTTTATTCTATTTAATATTTTTAATCTAAATAATAATTAGTAAGTATACCTTTGTGTTACAATTTAAATATTATTAATTTTTGTAGGGTAGAAACTTGAAATAAAAACAATTAAAAATAGCCACATTTTGTAAAATAGATGTTTAAAAAGTTTTGGGCGGACATAATTTTTAATTATAAGTTCTTCCATCAAAAAAAATTATTCTAATCGTATTGCAGAGGTATAATAGGATTCACGTAAAAATTTGAAATAAATAACCTGAAGGGTTGTATCTGGAGTTTTAAATTTTATAACCCAAGACTTTGGATCTTGGAATTTAATATTTAAAAATCAGTAAAATTGGGAACAGCATAAATGTAATAGTAATTATATAAAAACAATTTTAAATGTTGAAAAAACAAGTTATTTCAGGTGTCGGACCTTTTTTCACCCTTTACTCTACATTTTTATGTATAATTATGAATTTTGTATTTTTATATATCACTAGTACGCAATCACACTACTTATATAATATAACAATAATTCTGTGTTTACAAAATAATTAAATAATAAATTGTGCAATCAGTGAATACTGATATTCTTCACAAGCAAAAAAATCTTCAAGTCTTCAACTTTAATGATACCTAAGTACATTTGGACCACTCGATAAACTCTCCAATTCTTAATAATATAAGGAAAATAATTTAACACAAATTGATACCCAATTAAATATATAATTTTTGAAAAAAACTTTTTAATAACATAAATTATTAACTTACATCTAAAAATAAAAATTGAGAAATTAGAAAAAAAGTTGTATTTTTATTACAAAATCGTTGAAACAAATATATTCAAATTATTAACTATGTAAGTAACACGAGCAAAGTATAAGTTTAAAAATGATTAAAAGTATAAAGTAATATTAAACTACTTAAATATTGATTGATAATTAAATAAGCATCAAATTTATACAATGATGATGTTAAGAGCAACAAAGAGGGCTTTTGGTGGCATTGGCAATTAAATTCAACCTACGGTTTAAGTACTTGTTATTTTTTTTTAATGAAATTTTATTTTGAAAAATGAGAAAAATCTAGGGAAATTATGATTTGACGTCATATACCATATAATGGTTACAATTATCAATAGCAGCATGTGGTACAATTCTGTTGAGCCCGGGAGGTTGTAAAGCGAATCCCAAAAACATGAACCCTCTGACCAGTACATTACGTTCAGGATGGTTCTTAGCAAAACAGACGATTATATGAGATACATTTAAAAATTGTTCTGCATATTCCAACATAGACAAAAAACCTTCTTTAGATCCAACTGGTCTTTGTGCATCGGCCACCTAAAAAACAAAAGTCAATAATTTTAATTATATATCTTATATAAAAATAGTTCTTTATTTATAAATATGTTTTAAGGAAAATATTTACTAAATCGAAACACTATTTTAATACTATATTTATAACATACTTAAAAATGCAGGTAGAAATTATTTTTACGGTGGCTATCTGTCAGAACAAGGTTCTAGCTATACTGACAATCTTATAGTTAAAAAATAATTATAATTAATGTATCCTTGGAGATATATTATATCAGTCAGTCTATTTGAATTAAGACTACAACACCTAATGATAATTTGATATAAAGTATCTACCTAGATAAAATATTATTATGCTTTAAGAGTTTCACATTAATAATATTTATAATATTAATAAAAAAAAAAGTACAGTAATCATTTTTGGATTTGAAACAAAATAAGGGAGCAATTATTACTTTAAAATGTTTATTGTATGAAAAACTGAAAAAATACTTAACATTATCACTTTCTTGTTTTAGAATAATAATTCTGTGGTGCTTAGATAAATGGTCGAGAATTTAGATTTAACAACAATTGTGAAAAAGGGATTAAATACTTTGTATACATATATAAAAAAAATGTAAACTTTCTAACCAATACCAGAGCGCTAGAGAATTTTGGTATTTAAATTCATTACTCAAAATTTTTTATTTTTTAATAATATTTTTGTAAACCTTTACTAAAAATCAAATTATGAAAGACTATTTTTTTTTTAATTTGATATAATCAATGGTATAAGCTAATTAGGAAAATCATTATACTACTTTTTAAATACTAATGAATTAATTTAACATAAATAATTATTTTAATCAACCAAAATTACATTGATGATAATTTTAAATTACTGAAGTATTTTTACCTAATATTTTAGTTCATTATTTACCCACATTTCATTTTTGGATCATCTAAATTTAATATTGATAACAGTGATTAAGTAGCTAATAATTTTTTAATGTGAGCAGTGTGCTAAGTTTGAGATCTTAAGTAACCCGAGCACCCATTACTTTGAATTCTTATATCTACCAACTGGAATTGTGTGTGCTATCTATAATACTCAGTAGGAAGGGATCAGGTTTGTCAGACAAAACTAGTGAGCGCTAATGTGAGGTATATAGTAAACAAATATACTCACATATAGTGTAACGAGTATATTTGTAGATATTTATTTAACCTAAATAATCAAATAAAAGCAGAGAAAACATTTAACTCCATTATTAGAAATTAAACTTGTTAAAAATTTTAAAAAGAATAATTTTATAATAAAATATATTCAATTAGGTACCTATTGAATTTGTATAAGACTAATAAAATTTAAACTTTTTAAGTACTTGGCTAAATTACATAATATAAGATCTAAATTTCATAAAAATAAGTACCTATAATTAAATATTTAATAACCAATTATTAAATGACATTTTTTTAAAAAATTATTATGGAATAATACATTTACATTTGTGAATTGAAAAATTGATATTAATTTCAATATAAAAGGTACTCCATGTATTTTTATGAAAACAAAAACAGATAGTGTGTTATTATGACCTTGAATATAATTTCATTCCGATTTGTCAACATTGAATATAATAAGTATATATCTATGATATATGGTAAAGCCTGAAAATTAATTGTTTAGCCATGAATACCCGACACCAAATATTATTTGGTACAATATTACATTGGTGGATAACAGCAAAATACCATACCCGTGGTCAATGCTATTACCTACTTTAATACTCACTTGTATATAGAGTTTGCGGCCAGATAGAATGGTATCCCATTGTATTTCCACGTCGGCTGTAATTTGCATCTTGAACGTAATTTGTACCGCATAATGATTTTTAATGTCATCCAAAAGTTCATATTCATGCACTGGTTGTGATTCCAGTACAGAGAGCTCCGATTGAATTAGCTTGCCCATGCCGCTGCTGCCCTCTCTGTTGTGTTTGGCTACAATTGCGGCATGGGGGACATCAGGACCACCACTGAGGCCCAGGGCAAAGAGAGATAGAGTACTGCGAGGACTCGGCGTCCGACACGGAGATGATGTTTCCGTTGCACGCCGACTGCCAGTCACTCATGATAGACAAAAGACTTCTCTTACTACTACCGTTTTTACTACTTGAAATCATCTCCATGATCACGATGTGTCTTTAAAACCTCCACAGCGAATAATTGCAAACGAAAATATAGCCGGAAACTTTGTCGTGTCCGAGTGTGTTCAGCACCAGCGAAGCTGCAAAGCTATCTAGAGCCCAGATGACTACGAATGAATAAAGAGAACGGCGAGTAGCAACAATACGCAACAAACACAAATACACAATGGACTATGGAGTATGGACGGGGATTACGGGTGCGGGGTGACCGTGCACGTAGGTAAAATGTGAAATATAGCGGTCGCTTGGTTCCGCCTTCGACGAAATGACGTCAGAATGTCGTACGGTTGTAGTTACATACGGTATTTTCATTCGTCTATTGTGTTGTCGTCACCATAATATGCGTGTTTTTTCCATGAGTTAAAATGTTTCACCTAGTTTAATTCACCTAGTGGCTAAATATCTCTGTATAACCAAAACGTCTCAGTACCACCGTCACCCGCCTACCATGGAGAATAAATAGGACCAAAAGGTCATCCAATCGCGCACCAGCACAATATGATAGCATCGTAAACACATGATTTGTTCCACAGCTGATTTGACGTATTCGAACTTAAGTTCGTACAGGTAAATAATTTTATTCCCTTTTGAACATTTTATTATTTTTATTAAAATTATTCATATCATTTGAAATGTATAATAACTCATTTACACCCCTACAAACTTAGCTTCAAGAGGAAAATCCATTTTACTTTATTTAAATGTAATGTATGGATATTTCAGATTAAATAAAGTTTTAAGTTTCTAAGGTTTTATTATAAATTATAAGATAATAACATATTGTATAATGATGAAGTCAGTGCAACTGCAACAAATATTTAAAATGTCAAATTATTTTATATTAAAAATTAAAAAATATATTGGTAATGGTAAAATTTCAAAATTATTGTATTGAAGGCTCTTATCATTTTTCGTACAACTATTAACTGGTCTCCCCTTTTTACCAAAGAAAAAACATAACGTATGTTTCTTACCATGATAGACATGGATATGTATTATTCATATTGATATTTAATATTATATACCACTTATGCTTCTTAATTTTTTCTTTATTTAATGTTTTATTTATTGTTATGGCATTAAAAATCATTAATCATATCTAATCGAAGAATTGGCTGGACTTTTGAATTTTAATAAATTATCTAATGGATATTAAAAATTGTATCAAATCGATGTTAATTGTTAACCATATTATTATTTATTATCACTATATTACTATAGATTATCTATGATTATTACCTGTAAAAGTCGATATATTAACTTTTTCCTATATTGTGGACTTGAATCCTGCGATAACTACCTATGTTGTGACGTTTACGTTAGTAAGTTGCTAACACATCTAAACGGGCATTCTTTTTACACCATTATGAGGTTGTTTTGAAGGTTATTTTTCGAACACCATTGAAAAATTATTATTTGTGATATTGTGTGTTGTTTAGTGCACTATGTATTTTAGTTTATTCTAAATATACGGTTATTGATGAATACAGATTTTTAAATAGATTGATGAACATTTTTGTTTCTATTTTATACCAAACATTGTTTACTTTTATCATAATTATACATTACCTACTTTTAAATTTGAAAAATTCAGTAAATGATAATTGTAGACTTAAAACTTGATTGTTAACTGGATTTATATTAAATAATATAGTAAGAAAAAACAATGTACATTCTCTTATGATATTAAAACTCAATAATTATATTTATATTTTATAAAACATTACAATCATATTGATATATTTTTAATTTCTTTTAGAAAATGGAAAACAAATTATGTTGTAAAATTGGTCCATCTATTTTGAATTCTGACTTGTCACAATTATACAATGAGTCGCAAAGACTGTTGGATAGTGGAGCAGATTATTTGCACTTAGATGTTATGGATGGAGCATTTGTTCCTAATCTGACTATTGGACATCCTGTTGTTAAATGTTTAAGAAATAAATTGCCTAATACCATGTTTGAAACTCACATGATGGTTCAAAATCCAATTCAAGTAAAATATATAATCTTATTTATACCCTTAGGTACGTTTAATTTAAAATGTGCATAGAAATATAAAGTTCATACATATTCAATGCAGTTGTTAAAAATTATATTATAATTGATAGTGTACTTGTATTTAATTTAATACTTTTATTTAGTGGATTTCTCCAATGGCTGATGCAAGTGTAGATCAATATACATTTCACATTGAACCATGTAACGATGTACGTTTAGTGTGCCGTAAAATAAGAGAAGCTGGCATGAAAGTAGGTTTAGCAATAAAACCTGGCACATCTGTTTTGTGTGTTGAAGAGTATATAGAAGAAGCTGATATGATTTTAGTGATGACAGTTGAACCTGGTTTTGGTGGTCAACAATTTATGACAAATATGATGCCAAAAATAGAGTGGTTAAGAGAAAAATATCCCACATTGGATATTGAAGTTGATGGGGGTGTTGGTCCAAATACCATTGATATGTGTGCTAAGGTAAATGTAAATCCAATAAAGAATTTTGTATAAACTTAAAGTATATTCAAAACTTATGGTAGCTATTGTATTATTCAGGTTTATTTCAACATAAAAAAAAGAAAAATTACTTATTAGTAATAATGTTTACTAATACCTATTATAAACCTATGTAAAAATAATCAATCATTTTTATTGTTTTTTTAAATTGAAGTTTTTTTTACAGGCAGGAGCAAACATGATTGTGTCAGGCACTGCTGTAATTCAAGCTGAAAATCCGCCTCAAGTTATTAAACTACTTAAAGAATCTGTTAATAAGCATTTAAATATAAAATAAAACTATAATACATTGGTGGTAATATGCTATTAAATAAAAAATATAATTTTGACACGGATTCTGAGTGTAACAAAGAATGTATTGGTTTTACTAAGATGTTATTTTTTTTTTTTTTTTTATCCCGTATACATAAATTTGACCACAAATCATGCTCACATATCTACGTGCAGCATCATTTCTGAAAAGAAATGTTATCCAGGTGGTTCTTTTGGGAAGTCATTTTTTGATTTTTTAAGTGGTTTTCTTAATATCTGGGAAAAACCATCATAAAACTTAAAAAAAAAACGAGAAATGTACAAAATTAATATTTTTATTATATTTCAGTTTTGTTATTTGCTGTAAATCAGTTAAAAATCTTCATTAAGACTTAAAATTTGAACAGAAAATTCATATTTGCCTTTACTTAAAGTGGTGAAATTGTTAGACTTAACAGAAATGCTTAAAAATTTAATAGGAGATTCATTAAGAGTATTACTTTGTGGTCAAAAAAAAAAATTAAGTTTAATGTAGTATTTTTTTTCATAAAGGTATTTTAATATTAAATTTTGATGAAAATCATTAAGAAATAATGTCAAACAAATTTAAATTTTCAATTTTTTTTTTTTCGTTTACATTGCCGATTTAAAAATGATGAAAAGTCAGAATTAAGCGAACTGACTAAGTTTCGAAAATAGAGCTTTTTGAAGTTTTGATATTATGTGAATATTATATGTTAAATACATGTTCAAGGATATTTGTCGTGATCTAATGGTTATTTTTGCCTATTATCATTCTAGGGGTTCTGAATTCAAACTAATGTTTCGTCAAAAAAGTCTAAACAATTTTTTCCCTTTTACCTAAACAAGGAAAAAACAAATGCATTTTGGGTGTACCTAGAGACCCAATGCCATCGCTCTATCTGACTATATTAATCACAAAATACCTTTCAATTTGTTGTACAAACATTTCTACTAACAATTTCTTTCAGGTTTAAAATAATATAGCACTTTTTCTGAAAGGAAATCGGACTAGGAAGGTACTTTAGGGAGATCATTTTTCGATTTTCCCGACAAATGTGAAAAACCAAGAAAAAGATGAAAAAATCAGTAAAATATTAAACAAATATTATTAAAGAAAATATATAATGATTATTTAATTATTTTACTATGATACGACATATTGTTAACAAATCATCACTATCAACTGAACTGCGCTCAGAATTGTTTTTTTTGTTAGCAATGGTTTATCGTTGCTTACAGATAAACATTAAATTACCTATAACAGTGGCTGGATTTGTCTCCATTATCCTAGGATGTCAATTTAATCATAATACTTTATATAAAAATAACTTATCAAAATGGTTACTAAAAAAAAAAATTGGATCTTCAGAATTGTATTTTCGAATAAGTAGATATAATTTATTTTTAAGTTTTAGATATTTGAATGGATCAAAAGTGTTTGTATACAGCTACTAATAGCATCTAACAATAATTAGATTAAATTGATGAGCTTAACACCAAACATAAAGAACCTTGACTTTTTTCACAAGAGACTAAAATTTAAATTTGTTCTCAAGATACACTGTTTAAATATTGTTCATATATTCCTTTATATTTTTAGATAACATCGCTTTTCATTACCACACAAACATGATCCAATACCTAATGAAATGCATAGCATAATCTAATACTGCGCAGATTTATTAAAATCAATACAAATTAAAAATGTGTAATACATTAATATAATTAAAAATAATTTGTAATAATTTGTAGTAATAAAAATGTAATCATTTAATTATAATTATTGTATTTACCTGTATTGGTTTAAAATTTAAACGTGTTTTTTAACTTATTCTGTCATAGTCTATTTGTTAATTTAATTTAAAAATTATATTAATTTTACTTAAAATGTCACGTGCGATGATTCGAAGACTGAAAGCTGACTGAAAACTCACTACAAATTTGTATACTGTGGATACAATCTTTTACAGATTAAGCTTAATAATGTCGCCCAACAATAAGTATATTTATTTATCGATAAGCAACGATAATCATCTAAATTTGTATGCAGCAATAGGATATCAACAAAATCTGTGTACAGTTTAGTCCCATGCGTGCATATTTTGTGCATTCTTGCGACGCCCCCCCCCCACGATAACTACTTATCAGGAAAATAAAATAAATATTTATTAGTTTTTACATTATAGTTAAAAAAAACAGTTTAGATAGTGTGGGAATCATTTTCACCTGAAGGAGTTTTACCCATCTCAGTTGACCATATTAATGAACTATGATTATTTCATATTCATATTAAACAAAATATGCTCTTCAGATAATTTAAAAATAAAATCAAATTATCAAACTATTCAATTTAACTTTAATTAAAAACTGAACAGTTATGTATGTAAATTTAGCTAGAATAATTTATTATTAAAGCTACTGTTTAAAGTATTACATATTAGTTTTTTAATATTTAAAAAACACTAATAATTTATTTACTTCATACATACTGAGTTTCAGTAATTAATTTTTTAACTAGATTCCTATAAACAGTTTTAAAAAACAATATTCTAACAAGAAATTCTTATAAAATTCTTGTACGACCAAATATATAAATATACAGCATATTATTTATCATATACAATTCAGTTTGAACTATGAAAAATATTTATAATTGCTTGATTATTAAACCTACTAATTATTATAATTATACAAGTTTTAGATTTATTTCAATAAATAAAAATGCATGCAATGCTAAATCAATCAAATATTTATTTTTAATTGAACATAAATTATAATTAAACATACATTGTAAGAATTCTTTATGTCTTATAAAGATATAAAAAAGGTGGTTCAGTTATTCAATTTTTTTCAGTTTTAAAATTGCATCTCTCATTATGCTCACCTCTTTTTC
Organism: Cinara cedri; assembly: GCA_902439185.1. NCBI lineage: Eukaryota > Metazoa > Arthropoda > Insecta > Hemiptera > Aphididae > Cinara > Cinara cedri. Next base: position 515,667 of record CABPRJ010002369.1, read on the forward strand.
TATTACTTCCTGGCACAATGTTCCTTCATCATCAAAATAATTTGCAACTGATTTAACTATATCCCGTTCTTTAATATTTTTTTTAACTGAATCCTTGCGTATGATACTTAAACAATACATGCCAGTGTGTTTTTTAATGTAACTACTGGCTTCCCATACAACTTCTGGGTTATATCCACTTTCATCTCGTTCTTTGGTAACAGCAAATATTCCTTTTTCCATGTGTGTTGTGTACAATGTAATTGCACCCATAGTAACAAAATACAATGCAACACATATAGTAAGAACAAAACGTGACTTTGGGAAAGGATTAAAGTAATCCCAGGCAAGTGCAAAACCAGCGACCAATACAGCAAAGGTACATATTAATAAACGACAGTCAATCAAAGAAAAATCTTCAATATGATTATATTTATTAATGAGTACATCCTTCACAGCATCATCAAGAGTATTTTTTAAAGCAAGATAATCCCACTTATTGATTTTGATTTGTTTATTGTCGTCGGATGTTGATTCATCTTTGCCCATTTTTAGTTACTAAATTAGGTTTTTAGTTACCTGTGAAATATCAAGATAAATTGATGGTTTTTAAATAATTAACAGAGATTTATAACAAACAATTTTACTGTGAATAATTGTAAAACAGATAATATTAAACTCAACTGGCAAATATTTTATTTTCACAATTTCACGTAGTTAGTATAGTAACAAGTAACAAGCAGCAGTTGACACAGTCAATATTAAATTAGTAGATTGATGATTCACCAAAAATTTTAAACTTAGATAGTACTATCAATTGAAGAAAAATATAAACCACTTATTATAACGCATATATTGTTAGAGAGCCCTATGGAAATTCTGTTCTCCGATTGGTCCTAATCCAAACAAGTTAAAAATTACATTATCAGTTATGATTTTTAAATGTTTCTGTTTGTAAAAACTAAAGTGTTTTGTTTTATTAAAACACCGTTCATATAACTATTATTAAAATACCATTCATATTAGACCAAATTTAACATGTATGAAAGAAATAATTTTTTTAGGTAGACAGGTTAGGTACGTATTAAATTTAATATCAAACTAGCTGTCCCGCGCCCGGCGTTGCTCGTGCCAATTGGTATTTTACCCATATTCAGTTTTGGTTATAGCCGTGATGTCATAATTTAACAAAAACAAATAGGTGGAAAGTAGGTAATCGACCTTCGGCGAACTAAATGTGTAAATGTATATTGTTAAATTTTAATGGTGTAAATAATAGCAATAATAATAATTATAATAGTTTTCTTTTCCGTGGCAAACCTTGGATAAACTAAAATAAATAAATAGGAAATTAGATATTCATTCCAAATATACCTAAAAACCCTTAAAATTATTTCTGAGAGAATCTGTCTAATATTTTAATAGTTTTTATGCTATTCAGAGTGAAGACAAATCGGAGATCATCAAGATCGGTCCAGCCGTTTTTGGGTTATAAATGGTGTAACCAAACCTACTTTGTTTTATTAATTAAATATAATATAGATTAAGATTATTATTTCAAGATAAAATATTGTTTCATAGTTAAATAAATTATTCCATATGCTACATAAAAATGTAAACAAAGAATAGTCATTAGATATGAAAATAAATTTCGAAATTTGAGATACACATATGAATGCATTCATAATTATTTTTACCCTCACAATCCATCTTGTATGTATAAATCACAAAATGTACTTCATTTTCATTCTCTGTTGTACCTAGTTAAAAATAAAAATTTTAATATAATTAATTGTTATTTAAATCAATAAATAATGAAATTTAGTGTTACTGATCAGGTTTTAATAATTAAAATAGATATTTATTTACTATAATAGTTTATTTATTTATTTTTTTTTTTTTTGGACAACTTTTCTACCAAAGATCTTGCTCCGATTTTTATGTGTAGCACCTTTTCAGAAAGGAAATGGGTGTATGGGGAGGGGGTAATTTAGAGAGGTAATTTTTCGATTTTTGCAGGAGTTTTTTCAACAAATGGGAAAAATAGAAAAAAAAATGGAGAAAAAACGGGAAAATATGAGAAATGTAGGTTATTATAAGGCCTATTTAACCTTCTTTTTTAATCCTTAATTTAAACATATATGTTCAAGGTTGTACAATAATATAGTTTATTCAAACTATCGAATACTATTCAATAGTCCTCATCACTAATTATAATATTAATATAATAGACGGTTTTATTTGTTATTATTATTTATAATAATGGCTAATGTGTGCACGACGCACCCCCCGCCGTACTGCATTGATGGGAGACGGGCCTTAATTTGCCAAATATTCAAAATTCAACAAATAGTTAGCTGATGAATAAATTCGTTATTGACAATTCGGCCTTAATCAACTACCAAAGTTATACAAATTTAAAAAAATTAAAAGGTAATAATCAATAAATAATTAAACAATAAATCAATCAACAAATATTATTTGTATAGGTATATTAGGGTGGTCCTTAAAATTGAAGATCAACATTTCAATTGCGCCACCTTCGAATTTGAAACCTAAACCATAAAAAAATAATATCTGTGTAATTTTATAACGATAGTGCAACCCTAAGACGTGTCTCAAGAGGGTTGAAATTTGTTTTAAGAGGGTGTATTTTCGTTTTTTTTATATACCTCAAAAATTATTTTAATTAATGAAAAAAGTGTACATCATATTATTTGTAGACAATGAATTTATTTAAAAAATATATATCTAGTAGAAAAATTTTAGAACTTAAGTAGTATATTATTTAAATTAGTATTTATAATGTAAAATTTTAAATTGTTATAANTTTTCAAATGTGTTTTGAAAGTGTACTTCGTTTCGCGTCAGGATACTTATGCCGGTAGTCGTAAACTGTCTGCATCAAAAATTGTTTTTGTTCCTCGTCTTTAGTAATTTTGTCATTGAAATCAGTTATTAATTTCACTCCCCTCTCAGCTGCATCATTTACAACTTTAACTTGACTAAGTACAGATATACCTTTTTGATAGTTGATATTTTTGTACCATTTCTCTGGTTTTCAACATTTTGATCTAACGCTTCAGCTGTTGCCATAAGTAAATGAGTTGCGTCTCTATCACTAACCTTACATCTATCCAATGCAGCTACGAGTTTTTTTAATGAGAAACTGTGTTGAAGCTCGTTTACTAGTAGAAGGACCAGATTCACATATTGTTTCCTCGAAAACAAAATTGTCATCGTCGGTATCGCTTTCTGTCGACATTAACTCGACCGTTTCATCTGAAATTATTGTGCGCAAACATTTAGTATAATTAAATAATAATTAATAAGTTACTAAATACTTACACAATACATTTATTTCGTCATGAGCACGTTTTTTTCTTTTTTCTGATTCTTGAAGGCGTATATACTTTTTTTGTTCACTTTTGTGTGAAGTAAGATCAATTCCAATTAATGATCCTGGACGACATTTTTGCCGTTGACAATTTAAAAATTGTTTATCTATTTCATTACTTATCATATTCATAGCATCAGAGTGTGCTATGTCAAAAAGGTCCTCGAACTTTTCAATAAAGATATTTTCTTTTTTTGTTTGCGTATCAGTTCGCCTGGACGAATCTTTTTGCAAATTTCGCCATTCGTTGTACATCGCTTCTAATTTTGGTATACAATGACGTATTTCTCTGTTCGGAATACGAGCTTTTTGCCAAAATATTATAACCTCTTCTATGACTAATCGAGCACTATCTCGTAGACTCAATTTGACTTCACGCATATTATGAAATAAAACCCTTAGAACTTGTTTATTTGAAGGTAATTTACAACCAAAAAGTTGATGTGTAGTATGTTTAATTAAATAAATATTTTCACGCAAATTAATTTTGTCCGTCATATTATTACAACACTTTAACATTAATTAAAAAAACAACGGAAAACATATAAATGAATAACTACATTGAACTAACGTAAAAACGAACAAAATAACACAAGAACGATATCATGATCGACGACCGTCCAAAAACTAAATACTTACAAGCATAAATAAGCTTTATCGCTATAACGTGTTATTTAATAATAATCTGTAGACGCTAATAGTTAATTGTAAAATCCCAATGATAATTTTATTTAGTTATTCACTAATGTTTAAGCGAATGTTTAAGCATGGTTTGGATCAGAGATTTAAAATTACTCAGGTTCAAAATTTAATGAGCACATATAGGTTTTGACAGAAATGTACAATATTTACAGATAAAAATACTTATATTTTTTCAATATTAACAAACGACTATGTATTCGTTTTTTACACAGCCTTTTTGAATTAATATTTTAATAAAAAAAGATCTCACCATTCCTAGTATTTAAATTTTACTTCCCACAAGAATTTACTCCAATTTTGAACATTTTTTTATTTGTGAGAATCTAAAAAACGGACGTGAATCAGTTTTAAATTTTTGACTTTGGCTACCACTTTTACAAGCTATTATACAGAGCACTACGGCATTGATTTATGTGATATTTACTGGTACGTACACGAAGTAAAATAAATATGAATATATGGAATATATTTTATTAAATTTTAAAAAAAAAAACAATAATATGTACAACATTATTGGTTCAACTGAGAAATTAAAATATTTAAAATATTATAAAACACAGGATTTGTTGAGTACCCACTACCTAGTGACAATGTTTACAGGAGACAGCTGCTTTCTGCTGTCTATTGCTAGCGCCTCTCCTGTTTTACATCCTACACTTAATGAATTGCAGATAATTTATACTTATATATAGTAAAAATAAATAACAATACCGTGTTAATAATCTAATTATGCAGTCGAAAAGAATAATTATAGTTTGTATGCATAATTTATCAACATAATATATAACGTACATGTTATTAATGTGTATCATATATTTCTCTATGTTATAGTCATATATATTATATTAAAATATAGTGTGTAGATACTGGGTACCTCGTTGCTGATATCCTAACCTACTAGAAATCTGCATGGACCGATAATTCCTGGCCTAGTCCGACACCGTTTTTCTGTACCCATATAAAAATATACGCGAAAAAAATACACGCTATGCTTAAAATGTGTTCACGGACCACCAATAATGACAAAGCAAGCCGTGGGTTGAAAACCCCTTTGAGTAGCCTATTAAATGGTCGTATAATATGAGCCATCAATAAAGATACTATCAAGGAAAAATATATTGTCGATAGAAACGGGCTGGGTGTATGTTTTGTGATCAGTAGAATAAATATTTTCCGGGTTATTTTTTTATTGGTAGCCCAATCCTATATTATGTCATGTACCTAGTTAGAGGGAAAAATATCTACTGTATCAACTGTTTTCTCGAATCTGAATACGTAATACAATAAAACCTAGTTACCTACTGATTTCAGTAATTTTAGCGTTAATACAATTTGTGAAGGTTTTATTATAATATTATTACGTTCTTGGTCAACTACAGTCCCAATCATTATAATAATAATATGCAGTTCTTCGCAGTTTGCAGGTTATACGTACACGTATAAATGATACGTCACCATCGCAATGGTCAGAAACTCATGACTCATAATAGATACGGACGAACATAGGAATAATATAATCATCGACAATGCGCGGCGCATAAGTATAGTCGCAGATTTTATTCGATTATTTGATTGTAATACTCAAATATTATGATAATCTATGGATAAATCTATGGTGTATTTAAACCTGAATGGCGCATGTTCAATTTTTGAGCGTTCGGTAGCTAAAATTAAAAATTTTTTCCCCGGTGTATTTTAAATGAATTTTTCTTATCAACTTATATACCACACGTGATTCGTACGTCGCGATTGTTCCGCGTTTTTATCTGCAGTTAGTGTTATTTCTATGCTGTATTTTCTTTTTCAATTTCATTTTCTTCATACAATTCATTTTTTTTTTCGGGAGGGGGAGGGGGCAAAATATTAAAATCCACGTGAATTTCATTAAAACAAACCTCTCAATGTATTTTGAACAGTATAGATACAAATTCTTAAAATAAGCCATGACTAATAGGGATATCGTATACTTATACGCGATCGTTGAAAAACCCTAACGTGCATGATATTATTGGTATTGCAATACTGTATGATCTGCCAAATATAATAATAATATTATAATAATATTATTATAACTGATACATCGTTTCCACTCGAACGTCGAGTTAACTTCTCGGTTGGATCGGCGCACAAAACTATTCCAGTATTCTCCGTTTCCGCTTGACCGAGAAGTCAAACCGTCGTCGTCGGTATTTTTTTCACTTAATAATTTATACATACGTGTGGTGTTGTTATTATTGTTCACATATGTATTCAACATAATATGATGCACAACAAATATGTGCTTACCTAGTCGTAAAGGGCAATTCCGCGTCCAACTAAAACTGTATAGGTAGGTAGGTACCTATAGTAACTACCCCATATGGGACACACCTGGGTGAGCATCTATTTAATATTATGCATACACTCGTATAACACCATACGCTAATATTTCGTTAGACAACACTTATAAATTATACTTATATCGTTCGGTTAATATGCACGCAACACTCAAATATCGTTATTATAGCAATATAATTAATATTTATAACGTTCCTAATTTCGGTTCATAAATTTTAGTTTTACCGAATAATAGTAGGCATTATTAATTATTTATATGTTATAACCTACCTATATATATACTTAAAAATGAACAAAACCTCTTAAAAATGGACTTTTTAATTCCAAGATCTATTTAAAATCCTAAAAATCCAAATTTCAACGTCCAGAAATGATTAACAGTTAACAAATAAATTGATACAGATTATAATTTATAAATGTTAAATAATAAATACCTAGTTAGTGAAGAATAAAATAACAACATACATTATTATAAGCATTAATCAACGGGGTATTTAAAGGTGTAATACAGAGGGGGCTATAGCCCCATAGACATTAAAGAATGGACAGGCCATGGCTATACCAACAAAATAGAGGGAAATGTGTCAGAATGAGGAAGAGAGAAAGACTATTTTTATCATAGATAATATAATATAATATTATTATTATGATATATTCATTATTATATTCTTATATTATCTATAGTTTTGTAAGTAATGCCTCTCACTCTGTCAAAGGAATTATCAAAATATATATTCTGTGATTTATTATCATTGCAAGATGTAGATATTGGAGATTATTAATCTTATAATAATAAACAACTATTATGAATATAAACTATTAAATTATATTATACCTGTTATCAAGAGCACTCGCATGGTGGTGCCGGTGGGGCAGTGCCCCTCTGCCGTTATTTTAGTTTATAATAAATATGAATTGTTTTATTACTTGCATGACTTAAATATTTAAGCCATGATTACATGTAAGTTGTAAGTTGTAAAATAAATCTTTTGATTTTGTCCCCCTTTTTTAAAATTTTAGTCTAAATTTTGAATATTCAAGATGTTATGGATATTAGTATTATTGTTAATTGATGAGTTGTTAAAAATATATTTAATTAGTCTCTTAATTGTTATATTTAAACTGCATATATAACTAGTGTAGATGAAGTACCAGAATTCAATATCGAAATTTAAAATTGTTTCTACTAATGATAGATATATAATACGTTTATGTTGTGTACTACATATGTGTTAAATATCTTTTAGAATATAAAATAATTTTCTAATAATTTTTGTTAAACAATTTATATGAATACACCATTTCAATTTATTATAAAAATGTAACCCAAGATATCTAATGTTATTTACTTCTGTTAACAAAAAACTTTATTAGTTCATTAAATTCCCGTGTTTCTAACGGTAAATAATTTCTTATAGATGACCACCACAAAATATTCAATTTTATTGTTAATTATGATTGTTGATAAAAATGTGTTATCATGAAAATATATTTGTGGTATAATATTTAATATATTAGGTATATGGGTATTGTTTACAATAACACATTACGTAAATAGTTTGGTAAATACAACTATTTTTAAACCAAGAGTTTGTTATTTTAACTAACCAATTAAAGTGGTACCAGCTGCTAACCATTATGCATATAAAATATGACATATTTTCACGAGGTGTTAAACATCTATAACCACCATGAAAAAAACAAAAAAATTAAGTGGTCACTATTACCAACTACTATGTCTCAAAGGGTTAAGATATAATGTATAAATGTATATAATAATTCTGGATTCTCGTTTGAAAATGTTCGATTTAGTTGGCGTAATTTGTCATTATCCATGTGTTTTAATTTTTTCTTCCATGGTTTTGGGAAAAGTGATCCCATTCCCAAATTGAAGTTACTTCGGTGGAACAGTTAAAAATACAATGAGTCGTCATTCGGCTCTACAACTATGACAGTGGACCGTTAATGTAGTTTTATCGCGGTCCACTGTCTCCAGGATTTTATTGGCTGGTAAAGAATTCCTCATGGCTTCGGATGTGTTTCCGCAACTGACAAGTGAGTACGGATTGGTTTTATTTATTTTTAATGATTTATTATTAATTAATATTCATTTAATTTAATACATTTTGGTTCGCGTGTCTACATTTTTCGATTTAGGCTGTTGTGCCGCATGCGAGATCTCTAGTTATTTTGTCGGCGGTGGCAGAAAACCTCGTGTTTTTTTAAAAAAAATTGTCATGTTTTTAATATTTTATCATTTTATTTGTGATATTTTGTGTTACTGAAAACCACGAGTTAGAACAACAATTTTTTTCCTCTTAAAATACATAAATCGACTTGTTCAAAATAATATCGTTCAACGTAATTCGCCCTCAAAAACATTTAATTTCTTATCGCCATTTGAAAATCCTTTATAATATACCTAGGCGCTGTGGGTATTACTTTTTCCAAAAAATATTTCATTCACTACTGTATCGGACATCAGTGTTAATTTAGCTAGGTGACTCGGAGGTTTTAACTCTATGAAATTAATAGTACTAAAGTTATTTGCCCAAATGATCACTACAGATTTTCAAAAAAATATCCAAAATTAATTTGTTTTATTTATCAACCAAGTAAATCCCACAGTAAAAATTTAGAAGTTTTGTTCTGTGTATTAAAATAATTGTAATAAATTCGTAATAAATATCTGTGTGCTGAACTGATGATGTAAGAATCCTGATTAATTGGAAAATACCAATGGTGTTAATATTAAATATGAATGGTGTAAATGTTAGGTATATTATTATGTTTAATATGTTTAGGTATTATTTTATTGAAAACTAATGAGCCCTATACAGAGTTCATTTTTAAATGCGAAAAAAATTGTGAACGTTTAACAACATTCGAGAATCCCCCCTTTTTCCCCCAATGTCAATTGTCATTCGGTTTACTGAAATTGAAATTTAAAAAAAAATATTGATACCGCTAAGTAATATTAAGTGTCAAATTTTTAAAATTTATTTTTTATTAGATTTACAAAAAAAAAAAAAACTGGCCCCCATTCTAACTATTTGAGGTCGGCCACCCATGTTTTAAGCTTTTACTTGACCCACTTTGCATACACTGGTTGTCCCCGTATTCAACCACTTCTTTTTCAGTCTTCCTTTCCATCCTTTTCCCCTTTGTTTTCATAACAATTTTTATGGTTGTGGTCTAATATGTCGCTCATGGTATAGTTATTAAAATGTAGATTGAAGGTCTTTAAAGATATTCTTCAAATATTATGTCTTTTTGAAAGCATAGAATAGAATTCTTTAAGCTTCCAGTAAGTAGATGACAAGTATTATTTATTTGAATACCAACATTTTAGTTAGTTGCCATAAAATTTAAATTTGTTGTATTTGCCAGAATGATGGGATGTATGAAATTTTGTTGATGGTTAACTAGTATAAAAATCATGGTCATTTAAATAGATTTAGGGTCCTTTATTTGTTAATGGATAGTTAAACTGGTTTCAACAAAGTTGCTCTATCTGTCTTCATTCCATGCTCTATTGCTCGTTCATAATAAAATATTGTCTTTCTATTATACCATCGTCCTCACAACAAAGTCCAAAAACTTACATTTTCTGTGTTATATTACCATAATTTCTTACTAGATGATAATTATTCTTACTGTCACCTTTGTGAGATATTCCTGACGTTGGTATTTTATTTTACCCTGTTGATTTGAATTATTGCACCTATTCTTCCACTCTTTTATTATTATTATTAAATTTGTCCTGAATAAATTATACTAATTGTTGATTTGTTTTTGATTGGTTAACGTTTTGGCTTTTGTGGTTGGTATTTCATGAACCCAAAACCATGTCATTTCCATAATAGGCGTACATATTAGGCATGTTATTGCAACCATATTCTTACTGCTTAGTTCTCTTTCTCCTCGTGACGTACCCAAATCAATTTCATTCTATTTTTCTAATTTTTTCCTACTACTGGAAGCCATGACTAAATTACCTCTTCTGTACTCATCTTTTAAACCAATTTTCTATTGTCACTCCACTCATCAACCTAAGTATTTCATCACAGCTACACTCGTTCTCTGTTCTATTTTTCTGTCTTCTGCTCAATAATAGTTTCATTGACCTTTTGCAGAACTTTTAAAAAAAAATTGATAACATGAGCATAATAAATAAGAATAACATTTAGATTTTAACTCATTTTTTTTTGGTGATTTTTGTTTCAGCTCAAGGAAGAATACAGGAACAAAATATCTGACCCCCTTATTTAGAGAAAATTGATCTTGAGTTTTATACACGTCAACTAAGATCCTTAATTATTGCAGTCTGATCGTCTACATAATCACCTACTTTAAAATATAAACTTTCTAGTAATAATTCTTCTTACTATTAACCTATACAAATATATTATTAATTTGGATGCCTAGTTTTAATTTATAAACAAAATCTATATATTTATTTTGTGCGATTCTGTTGAAGAAGGGACTTCTTCACCAGCATTGCACAAAGAAAAAGCACCACAAAAAAACTTGGCACCCAGATTAATAATTCATTTGTTTAGTAATATAAAGAAGAAACTTTGTTTGAAAGTTTTTCATTTTTATGTTGGTGATTACGTTGGCTTTGAGACTGTAGTTTACTGGTAAATTACTCAAGTGCCAATAATCCAAACACGATATCTAGTATTACAGAAAATAATGGGCTCATTTAGGTTGTTAAATTTGCAGAGTATGTATTTTAATGTCTTTAATTATACAAAGTATTCATTATCTTAATCAAATAATATTAAATGGATTTAGGTGTACTAAGGAACAACAACCTATTGCAGGTAAAGCGAACAAGATAAGATCATGCTTTGAAATTCACTTCTCAAACAATTATATAAGGTGTTTACCTTTGGTATTTAATATTAGAGTTTATGAACTATAATTTTGAATACTCGCTAAGCAATAAGTACATCAGTTAAACCCAAATAACTGTACCAATGGCTATTGGTATGTTATGCTGATCAAAAAGAAAAAACTACTATGAAAGGCGACTGGAGATATACATATTGGAAAAGAAAGTTATAAGTTTATATTAAAAGAGTACCAAGACATTAAAATAAAACCATAGATTTATAGTATTTTTTTATATTCTTTATACCATACTGTGAATTTCCATAGTTTTGCTCTCATTAGTATTGTTTTGTGAGCTGTTGAAAATCTTGAATTTCATTAATAAATATTGTTTGATAATTAATTATATTTTTACATTTTATTTTAACACAATATTCTAATTTCTTAAAAAATTTAATAATACTAGTCATTGATATTAAGTGTTGACTCATGTGTGATGATGATAAAAAAATGTGTACATATTTTGCATTATGAGTAGGTCACTGTTATATGGTAGAAGATTTGAAGGTATTAAAAGCAACAATATGTTATTGCAATCCAAATATGTTTTTGAGCTCGGTAAACTGATGTGATTGTGTTGGTTGTTGTAGTCAAGGTAACTCGGAAATCAACAAAAATGAACCATAGACACTTCCAGCGGTGGCGATAATATTGTTCAATAATTACACTTATCTTTATTGCCCTTTTACGGTTTTATTAATAACTGCTTTATTTAATTATTTTAGTACTCAATGAAAATAATGTATTGTCAACTGCGAATGCTGACACTGATCACTGCTAACTGACTCACTGAGTAGGTACTAAACAAATATAAGACAATACCAAATTGAGGTACAGCAAATTGATTAGAAATACTTACAAGAATCGTTGGTTTATAACACTATTTTACAAAATTATACGTGCATTGTGATTAGTATTATTACAGTAATATAATACGCGATAATACAAATTATACTCTTAATATATTTTATTCAATGTTACTAAGTTATATTTACTAAATATAATTAACCTATTAAATATTGAGAAAAAAAATATGCTAAATAATAAATAGGTATTTGAAAATAAAAACTTTTATAGCATTGCTGCCCCTAGAACAATAGATTTGGCTTGCTTATCTGATGTGGTTTTAATTTTCCCTGTTACCTACATGACATAGATTTGCACAACAAATAGAGGTTTATTTTAGTTTAGTTTACAATTCTTGTGCAAATCAATAAAACTCAAGTCATGTAATAATAAGTTATTAAGTCACAAGATTATTCTCATACTAATAACTAGTGATGTTGAAGCCTTTTTGATAAAAAAATTAACTGTAGAGTATAATATTTGTATTGTACACTACTTTTATTTTTTTGTAGTTTCTATATTTGGGAAAACTATAGTAATATATAGACAGATATAATACTTTGCATGATGTTAATAAAGTAGGATATATAGATTGGAATTAAATGTATCATTGCAAATGAAAAACGATTCTAAGCGGAATTTGGTTATACATGTTTTAAAAGACCATAATATTTCCGATTTTCATCTAAATTTGATATTAAAATACTCATTAAAAAAAAAAAAATTACATTATATTCAATTAATTTTTTGACCACAAGTACAAATTATAATGAAACTCCTGTTAAATTTTCAAGCATTTCACTTTAGTCTAATAATTTTATCTAAAGAAGTACTGAATAAAAATCACGTATAAGCTCGTAAAATTTAAATGTCTTTAAAAAGCAAATATAAGTTTTCTGTCCAAATTTCAAGTCTGAACATTTTGAATTGAATTACAACAAAAACTATTCAAAATAATTAAAATATTTTTTTTTTTGTAAATTTTTCAGTTTTTCCTAATTATGGAAATTGCTTGATAAATTAAAAAAGTGCTACATTTGAAATATCAAAGCAAGATTTCTAGTAGAATTTTTGTACACAGTTTAAAAATAAACATTGTAAAATCAATACATTCCACGCTTTACTCAGAATTTAAAACGAACAAATGTATGGCAATAAATTAAATTACTTTTGATTTTAGATTCTGAGTGGAGCGTAGTAGGTTATGGTTTTACAAAGAGGTTTATTTTTTTTTATTTTTATATCTGCGCAACATTTATACCAGAGATCTTGCTCTGAATTTTAAGTATAGCACTTTTCTGAAAGAAAATCGGTGTGGGAAGGTACTTACGGGAAGTCATTTTTCAGTTTTCCCAGCAAATGTGGAAAATCGGATCAATATTAAACAAATATTATTAAAAAAATATATAATGCTTATTAAATTATTTAAATATGACATATATATTGTTGACAAAGCATCACTATCAACTGAACTGCGCTCAGAATTGTTTTTTCGTTAGCAATGGTTTATTGTTGCTTACAGATATACATTAAATTTTCTTCTGTATCCTACCTTCCCACCTATAACAGTGGCCACAACCATTCTCATTATCCTAGGACAGGTTTTTTCAGTTTATTTAGTTTACCAGAAATCATGCCCTGAGATTTCAATAAAAATCACCTATTCTGAAAAAAAATGTTAATTAACTAGTACGGAAGAACGTACATTTTTTATTTTCTATATATCACAACGAATTACCACATAGGTTGCTAAGAGACACAGTATACAAATTTAATATAGGTAATATATGGTTTGGTTTTTTGGTTCAAAATTTTGAATATAAACTTGACATTGAAAATAGATATTTGAATAAAATAAAAAAAAAAAAAAAATACTACAATAAACGTATAGTTTTCATTATAATTTAGTAAAAAATGGAAAAGTTTACGGCATTAATTGTTTCATTATTTTTTATTGCAATTCAGTTGAAAATAACCATAGAGACCTATTCTTGCCATGATATAATTTAGATTTTTAAGCTATTTGTAAGTATTTGTAATATTCAAGTTTTTTATTTTTTATTTAAAGGGAATAAAATTGTTTTAGCCATTCAATTGCGTACACTTTTCATACACTAGTCATTGTATTAAATTATTTTTTACCTATATTATATTATAGGCAGTTGTGTTCTCATTAGTTTTCAATGGGAAGGGGGGTATGAATAATTTTTATTTATTTTATTAGATTTTTATTTGAGAATATTTCTTCATTACACAATCGTAATTCATTTTTTTTAATTTCTATATTAACAGATACAAGATAAAACGACTAGTTCATCAAATTTATGTATTTATGTTTTAAAAAAAAAAACATCATTCTTTTTATTATTAAAATTAAGACATTCCTGGCTAAGTAACTATCTAAGTCTACTGATGTATCTATATATTTTAGATTCTGAGTTTAGTAAAGAATGTATTGGTTTTACTAAGATGTTTATTATTATTTTTTTTTTATATTATATACAAAAATTCTATCAGAAATCTTGCTCAGATATATATACGCGGTACCATTTCTGAAAAGAAATATCCAGGTGGTACTTTTGGAAGATTTTTTTTTGATTTTCCAAGCAGTTTTTTTAATATCTCCGAAAAACCTGGATAAAACATTAAAAAAAACGAGAAATGTACGAAAATAATTCTTTTATTGTATTTCAATTTTGTTATTTGTTGTATTTGCAGTTCAAATTATTCGTAGAGACTTGAAATTTAGACATGTAACTTATATTTACTTTTCCTAGGCACGGTAAAATTTTCGAAACATTTTTGCTTTTTTAAAAATTTTAATATTTTTGTTGAAATTTAGTTAAATATATTCGTATCGACTCTAGTGGCTTAAAATTTAGATTGAAAATTCATATTTGCCTTTACTTAAAGTGATAAAATTTTCAGAAAATTTAATTCATTTTTAGCTATTTATAGACATATAGATTTTACTTGTTTTGTATGTAATTTTTATTCGGTAGGTATTCTGTGGTAAAATTGTTAGACTTAACAGAAATGCTCAAAAATCTAATAGGAAGTTCATTAAGAATTTTTATTTTGTGGTCAAAAAAAGAAAGTTTGAGTTTAATGTAATATTTTTTTTTTATAAAGGAATTTAAATAACAAATTTTGACGATAATTGTTGTGTAAAAAATGATATGAAACAAATCTAATTTTTTAACTTTTGTATATTACCAATTTAGAAACGATGATGAAGTCAGACATAAGCGGACTAAGTTTTAAAATTATAGCTTTTTAAATTTGTGATATGCAGAAATATGTTAAATATCTAAATATTGTCTTCTCTAAAGTATATTTGTCGTAGCTGAATTGTTATATATACCTATTTTCATCTTGGGGTTTGCGAGTTCAATCCCGTGTTTTGAAAAAAATGTTTTCAATTTTTTACCCTTTTATCTAAACAAAGAAAAAAAATCCATTTCGGGTGTACCTAGAGAACCAAGCTGTCGCTCGTTCGGACTCTTTTAATCGAAAAATACCCCTCGATTTGTTGTTCAAACTTTTCTACCAAAAATCTTGCTTCGATGTATCAACTGTAGGTTATTTTCTGAAAGGAAATTTTATCTCCATGCTAATTTGAGGAGGTCATTTTTTATTTTCCCAGGAGTTTTCCTAATAAATGAGAAAAATTGCGAACAACTGACGAAAAACGGGAAAATGTACAAAATACATTAGTAATTATTACGATTTTATTTTTCTGTAAACAACTTTTTGTAAAAAGATATCTGACTATGGAGCTACTTTAAAGAGATTATTTTTCGATTTCCCTAAGAGTTTTTCCAGCAAATGTAAAAAACCGGGAAAAAAATGCAAAAAAAACGGGAAAATCGGTACAATATTAATCAAATATTATTAAAGAAAATACAAACTACCTATTTCATTATTTTACCATAATATGTCATATATATATATTGTTGACAAAGCATCACTATCAACTGAACTCTGTTCAGAATTGTTTTTTTATTAGCAATGGTTTATCGTTGGTACTACACTTAAATTTATTAAATATATAAACCAACGTTTGAATATATTTGTGTGCTTCAAAAACCTTTCATTTAATTGTTGAGTAAATTAATAAATTAATGGTATGGCCACAGTTATACAATAATATTTTTTGAGTAAGTTCATTAACACGGGGGTTAGCTCGATTTTTGTTAATTTTACTCATATGATAATCTCCAAAATATACAAACTTGAAACTGAACACACAAAGTTAATTGTTCTTTTCATGGAACATCAGTTGTCTCAACTGCTATAATTGAAAAGTACTCGGTTGTAGTAAATCGCCACAAGAAGAAATAATTTCATTTTGGACTGTGAAACGAGTGTGCGTTTATCAGCTATTAGATTCTAAAAATTCTTTAAAATGAGCCAAGTATTTAGCTTTATATTTAAGAACGGCACGTACATTATCTTCATTCGCTTATGGGTTAGATTCGAGTTTAGGAAATAAAGGAAATAATAATATAAAAACCATATTTGTCTTTAATTAATACTTAGAAAAGTATTTATATGTCTTACCCTATTATTATATAGGTACTATATTTTATATGCTATTAATTTAGTATTATAGAAAACCAAAATTATTAATATTATATTACCTACCTCTAGTATTTTCTGACTTATATATTTTTATAAAGGTGTATATAATAATATAGTAGGTACTTAGGTATTAATTTATATCAAGTTAATAGTTTTATTATTTTATAGATAGGGTGAAGTGTATTATACAATTTTAACAGAAATCATATTCAATTGAAATCCTTTTGTTCACTGCTATTTGAGTTTATTATTAGTATATATTCAGTTGGAGTTTTTATTTCGTTTATACATTTTGTTGCTGACATTTGCTTGAAAGTATATACCATTTTTTTCGGTAACCTCTTCAGTAATTGATGATGTTCTCTGACCATCTGTTATTTTTATTTCTTGATTTCTGTTTAGATCTTTTAATGAATGGATTTTGTTCCATATCTTGGATGAGTTAATTTTAGAGTTAATGTTTGTTGTACATTTTTTCTATGAGTTCTTTTTACTTTTTTTTATTAGGATTTTGGCTTGAATGTGAAGTTTTTTATAGTTGAATGAAGTTTTCAAGAGTTTTTTTTTCATGTATATGTTTACGGCATTCTTTTTATTGTGTATAGGTCTTTTCATCTCGTCGTTTCACCAGGGAATTTTGAGTAGTTTATAAAATTACGCTGATTGATATTTTTGCTGAGTTTATTATGTTAGTTAATATTTTAATTGTGTTTTCATTATTTCATTGGTCGGTATGTTGAGTTTTGGTATTTTACAATATCGTAGAAGAGTTATATTAGGTTAGCTTAGGTTAGGCTCCCCTAACGGGACCACCTTGACGTGATAGGGGGCTTACGACCGTTCGGTCAGGTCGTGCCACAAAAAATGATCGACCAAAAACATACGGAGTGTACCCCTGTATAAGGCCCTTGCGGATTAGAGGGGGGGCCGTTCATCCGGTAGACAAGATAATTTGGAAACTGGTTAGACTGATTATTAAGACAAGAATTTCAACAAGAAGATAGTATAGATGCTACCCCAGAGCATATTGTACACGAAGACCTCAGGTGTTGGGTGTTTGAGAACAGGGGTGGCTTGGAAAATGCAGTCCTGATATAAGAATGGTAGGGATTGATCAACAAGATGTACGATTTCACATCGAGCACAAAAAACGTCCACAAAGGACATCAGAGCTTGGAACAAAAACTTAGGTGAGTTAATAGCGCTATCCCAAGAGCGCCACGTAAATATGTTAATTGATTTTATTAATACAATTTTAATATGTATATTAAAACTACAAAATATTTATATCTAATTAATTAGAATATGAATTAATAATCGGCATTGATATAAGAAACAAGACAAAAAGCGTCCTGAAAGAAGTTCGAGAGAACAACAGGAACAAAACTGAAAAAAGGATAATCCTACATAAAACAGGACGTGTGGTCATCTAGTTTACGGTTATAATTAATTCCATTTAGTAGACGGTTAGTGAATCGCCAAAATGTAAATTTGTAAATGTGTTAAAATACCTACTGAAATAGTAGATAAACTATCACAATCGAAAAATAAAACTATAGGTACCTAATTTCAAAATTGAATAATATTTTTTCTCCATCGGTGTTTCATATTAATTTTATAAATTATAAGTTATAATTAGTTATTAACTTATTTGATAGGTATTAATTCTGATATGGACATAACATAATTTGGTGATAATATTAATAACAATATCATGGCCATGATTAAATCTACATGTAAACATGTCATCTAAAAAATTTAACTAAGTATACCAAGTTCAGTAATTCGGAATTACTTTTATCCGCAATACCGAAGGTGGATGATAAAGTACAATGTCTACATATATGATATCCAATTTAGGTAGGTAATTACCGTATTATGTAAGAAACGATTTACAATTTATTTGATTTTCTTCAACAATTTTCACCAGAATTTTTACAACAAAATTAAGATTATTTTCCACTGTCAATAATCAGTACCTATATATAAACATCATAAACGAATAATGACAATATGGGTGTCGCGTAGATATTTGATTAAACTAATTATTATTATTCATCTGTTCATCACACGTGTTGAGTTCAACTAGCAACAGGACATCTGCACTCTGCAGTAAACAGTAAACCCTCTTACCAACTCTAAATGAACAGTTAAAAATTCACCTAACCTAACCAAATTACAGTAATCAACCCGCAAAAATGTTATCAGTATAGAATTTACTCACGATTACAATGTCAAAACAAGCCTAATGTTAAATTGGTATTATGCGTAATGCGTATTGTACAGTAAATAACGCAAGTACAATAAAAAGGCGGAACAATTTTGATTTGATTATCAGTTGAAAGAATCACTTTTGACTTTGCAAGTCACATCTTGTTTTATAATAGCCATAGGGTAACCGCCTGTACAACAGGGATAGATATGAGTATTTATACTAGCTAGGTATTTTTATTGTTATTATAATATTACAGGTTTCGGTTTGGACATGAGCAGAAAAAAAAATTCTTAGGGCCAATAACCCCTTGGCTACTACCGTCAAATACGGTTGTGGAGGTGGAAGGTGCTACCGGCTTTTTGCTTGTGCCCGGCGTGTCGCGTATGACCTGTGTTACTGTGCGCTGGAACCACGGAATGTGGAAGATTGTGATAACAATAATATTATAGCGAAGTGTAAAAAGTAGTAACTAGTTACTGGTAAGAAGTAAGTTGCTATTAGTTAATAGACAAATATTATTGTTGCGACCGCGCAAGAAGGAGAATAAAGAGAAATAACGAAAATTGGCAACACTGCTTGTTCTCCTCGGGGGTACGTCGGTGGTCCGCCACCGGCCCCCGTCGGCCATCCGGAACACGTTCCCACCCGTACAGTGTTGCGCGATAGCATCACCAATTCATTTGTACGGCTACTCAACTCAAGTTCGGTCTTCGGTGTTCTAGTACTTTACGCGTGCCAATCAACAGCCTTGCACCGCCTCTCCGCCCCTTAGCCGCTCGCCAACCAAGTTGGTGGTCGACGGTCGTTACTTGTTACCACGAATTCGTGCTCGTTACCGACTGTGTTCGAGATACCAATGTGCAAATTATATAACCATCGATCATAATTTATTGTAGTTTTAAGTATAATAATATATATACAAATTTTGTTTTTTGTTTGCCGCCAGTTGTCAATAATCGACGGCCCGCTGGATTTCCAGGTAACGTAACGCATTCTTCTGTGGTCGCGTTGATCGTCCGGGCCTCCATGCTACCGCGCTCGCTTGTTGGCCCGGGGGAAGTAGCGCGACGCGCAAACAATGACCGTACGTTGGAATATTATGAACTTCGAAACTTCTAAGTATAAATTTTCATTGCTGTCTCTTTTCTCCGCTGCATCTATCTGTCGAATGTAGTTTTGTTATTTTACCGCTGGATATTTTTTGTTTTAGGCGCGAGATTTTTGCACCCGCCGATCACAAATATTGTACCGGCCAGTGCCTAGCGATTGGCTTTGTCCCCTTCTCTCTCCCGCACCCCTTCAATATAATATGTTTCCCTATCTCTCTATTTCCGAAATGATAACAAAAATACAAGCCTTTGTTCGTCTCAACGACACTATGAAAAGGATTAGTCCATTTTCTCATGCAAAATCGTAGGTAATAGATTTTTTTTTACAAATCTGAATAATTTCGTATTTTTGGCATCCAGACTGAGCCTTTGACTGTAAATTTCTATTGTATCTAGTTGCTCGTCCATTCTGATTAATCAAGTTTTTTGTTGGTAGGTAGGTATTCCACCTGATTAGAAGTTCAGTGTGCAAGTAGTATCTGTATAACTGTTCTAGTATTAAAATTATTTTATTTTGATATTTGTTGTAGTAAACATTATTTGTGATTGATTTATCAATTTTTATTATTTTATTAAATCTAAAGTTTAGTAAGTAGATACTACCAGTATTAGTATTTTTCAGTATTTAGTTTTTCTTTTTTTAGCTGACTAAAACTAATGTTACTATTATTTCTTCTTATTGATTGTTAATCATACCTTTTATATCTAACTATATTTGATACCTATTTAAGTCGTGTGTATTGAAATTTGTAAGTAGAAGTTTTCGTTGATAATAATTTAAATGATATTCAAATAATTTATTTGTATGCATCATTATTTTATTATTGTGAATAAAACTTCTTAGTAGTATCTAGATAAAAAAAATAGTATAATGATACAGTAATTAAATTCAAAACAAAAAATATTAATGGTTACCTGATTAGATTACCTACCTAATTTAAAAAAAAATCTTATATAGGCATTTATGGTTACTTTTCATTTAATAATATAATATTATAAACACTTTTTTGAAAATAAACTGACTGTACACATTGTGAGTGATTTTCGACACAGTTTACATTAGACTATATGTTTTTCAGTACATTAAATAAAAAAAAAAATGTATAAAATTAAAATAGTTTTTTTATTGGATTATTGTTTGATACTTTTTTCAAATCAGTACCTACCTATATAATTTGTTTACATTCTATTTAAAAATTATGATTGAGTTAATGACTAAAATCAGATTTTAGTATAATCTATTAAAATTTTTTTCTATACCGGGTGATACATATAGGGGGGTACACTCATTATCTCTGAAAATATTAACCATTTTAGAAATTTATTTTCTATAACTTAAGAAAAAAGTAGATCTACAATTTTATATTTATGTTATTTTTTGAGGTCCCCCCTACCTACTTTCAATTTTTAAATGGCAACCTATATTATTAAAAATTCTATGAATAGATGAAGTGTTAGTTAAAATAAATTTGAGTGTTGAAATTTTTATTCCTGTTTAGCCATTGGCGAGATTTTCCATTTTTAATTTTAGGCTAAAGTAGAGTAGTGGTGTATTATTAAAACTACAAACACTACTCAAATGATACTCCACTACTCTCCTCCAATACAAACTTAAAATGGGAATATCTCGTCAAAGTATTGATGGAAATCAAAAATGTCAATACTAATATTTATTTCAACTAATACTTCATCAATTTGTGGACTTTTTAATTAGGTTGCCATATGAAAATCAAAAACAGGTAATGGTTTTACCCCCAAAAATAAGAGTGGTAAAAAATAACATAAATGTAAAATCATAAAGCTGCTTGTTTCTTAAATTTTCTATAAAACAAATTCTGAAAAAGTTAATACTTTCCGAGATAATGAGTGTATCCATGTAAATGGATCAGCTGGTATACATATAGTAATAATAAATATAATTTTTATCAGCAACAAGTAAAAATAGTTAAATATTTTAAATTGTAATAATTGTTTGTTAAATTTGATTGAGTAAAATTGACTGAAATTCAATTAATTTCTAATAAAGTTTAGTCTTGTTTTTAACAATTTTATCTAGTTTATAACATTTGTATTAGTGGGTATGCAATACCTAAGTATATTAAATATAATTTATGTTTATTACTTTTTTAGAAAATATATATCTATTGATTAGAGAACTGTTTACACTGTTCATATAAAAAAAAAAATTAATTGGCTTGGAAATAAATAAAATAAAACAATAGGTATTGAAATTTTTAGTTTTTATTCCTTTTTTATATAGCAATATTCAATTCTCTTTGTTATTTTACAATCTGATACAGAATATCTGTATAATTTTTAATAAACCATATTACATATAGAAAGGATGTTAAATTTTATAAGCATTTAAAACTCACGAGAATCGAAGCGGTATTCTAAATTTTGTAAGGTAGAGGTATATAATTGTTTATACCATATACCAAATATTTTACCTATTTAAAATATATATTGCTTACCTATATTATATCTGGAAAATCAGTTATAATTTAACTCAATTATTTTAATTTTGCCTATTATAATATTAGATACCCGATTAATAAATCTCCATACTAGGGAAAATAAAATAATTTAATGTTGTGCATGTGCATTTGAATTTTAATATTTGAAATAGTATGTTTAATTCTTTAATATTTGGTTCTTTACGATTGAAAAACCAATGCAACAAATATTATTGTTTAATAATTATCTTTATTAATTATAATTAAATTGTTAATTTTTGTTTATTTATTATATGTTATAGGTATATTTCCTTATCCAGATATATGTACATCAAATAATAGTATTTTAAAAAACAACATCAATCAAATATTTATAAAATGGTATCCACTAGACAACAATGCAGTAGTAGTAGTTCAGGTTCTACGACCAAAGCAGTTGTCATAACAAAACCTGAGAAATGTATAAGTGTAGTTAGTTTAGGCCAGTCTAGTTCCATTCAATTAAGTCAAGTTAATCTACTAGACATTCCATATGAAATAATTGAGAAAATTTTTTCATATACTAATTTCAAACACATATCTCAATTAAGAGCGGTATATTAATTAAATATATGCAACTTTGACTATTTTACTATTTATGTTTTTTAAAATATATTTGCAGGTTTCTCGACAATTTAACGTCATATGTAGCACTATATTAAATTCTACTTTTCAACGTTTACAAAACCAAATGTTACATCGTTTTCAAATTATTAAAACAAAAATGCCTCGAAGAGAATCGGCTAGGCGTCAACATCCACTTGCATGTGAATCTGATATTGTTGAAACACTTCATATGAGATTATTATTATTACGTATGGCATTTGGTAAACATATTGAAAGGAAACATATATGTTTCTTTGCTGGAGAGGTAATTTTATGTTTATTTTTTTCAACACTGAAGGGTAATTCATTATTAGACAATTTTAAATTGTATTACTAAAATATATTAATATATTTATACTTAGCTTATTTATTTATTAAATTAGCTTAATTTTATTTCAGATTTTAGATGAAGTGTATAAAATACTGCATTATATTAAAGTTACTACAAAATTGGCAAGGCCATATAAAGTGACAGATGAACTATTTGATTTGTCTACTATGGCTATGGAATATTTTAGAGAAAAAATTGAACCAACTCTTCCTGAAATTAGACTATTTGCAAATGATTATCATGAATTTCCATCACCTTTAGGTGGGTATACAGGGTGATCCACTGATCATGGACCAGCAATTTTCTCTCAATTTTGAGGTGATAAATTGAGAATCCTCACCTATTCCTCCAGTCTCAAATTAAAACTTTTATAACCCAACGGTAAATTGAATATTAAAGTAATTCATATTAACATTTTAAGAAAAATATCTATTTAAATCTGTATTTAAAGGGATGAGAGGGGTTGTTATTTAAAAATTTAAATTATATATTCATTTCAGGTATTAGGAGTATGGTTGAAAAGTTGAAATTAGTTTTAAAATAAAGTTTAAACAATTCCATAATGATTGAAAAAAGCAGATATTTAATTCATTTAAAACCCTCTGAGAAAATTCTGGTTCATGTAGTGAATCACCCTTTACATTAGATTTTTATGTATAAAATGAGTATCACTTAAATATGTTGTGGTTTAAAATATTAATTTATATTTTATTTTTATTTATTTTATATTATATTTTAATACATCTGTAGGTCCAGCCAATACTAGAACTATTACAAGCATGTGTTTAAGAAAACGTAGTTTAATGATTCGTGAAGGTTCTGTTTCAAGTTTAGAAGGTAAAAGAGCTTCATCTGAAAGTCCACAATGTAGTTCTATGTTGCGAAAAAGTGTTGGTAAAATTAAACAAGGAATAAAAACGTAAGTTAATTAAAAGTTTTGTTACATACAAGTTGTACATTTTAATAATTGCATTATTTGCACTTTTAATTGATAATAATTATACTATATATTTTCAATCAGGTCCCAAAGTTGTCATTTGGAACGAGATTTTGTAGATCTACGAAAACAACTACGAAAGTATGTGCATTCAAATCTGATAATAGTTACAATATTAGTTTTTTTTTTAAATATTAAAAGTAACATTAAGTTATTACAGGAAATCAATATCTAGTATAGTATAGCTTTTAGAATTGAAAAAAATATATATTATAGCGTATAAATGTTAAGAGTCAATAGGTATTGACAAAAAATATATTAATTACAGTATTTATAATCTTTAGTTATCTATTATATAAAATGTAGTTTTTACTTTTCCAAAAACAAATAAAACAAAAATGCATTATTTTAATATTAATTTTTCTTAATTAGCATCAAATTTAGCATTTCAATAATCTATAATAATCAATTAATAAATAAAACTCAAAATAATATGTTAGTATACATAATATTTATAATATAGTATACAGTAGAAGGTCGATTATCTAGACTAATAATTATCAAGGGTAATCCGGATAAGAAAATCTCTGGATGATTGACATATATATGTATGTATACACGATAATTGTAAGGAATCATTTTTACTTATACATATACATATTTATGTTATGTAATAAAACAGCGGATATCTAATCTACAATTTGGAAATATGATTATGATTTACGAGTTATCAAAAGACCAAATATTTTTTTTGTCATCTGATTTTAGTTCGGATATTTGGATGTCTGGTTGATTGACAATTGGATAATCATTGTATAATTATTCCTGTGGGAGAGGATTAGATACTCCTGCGGTAATTATATCTGTTGTAGGAGGCGACAAATACAATACATTTGTTAGAGTTAACCGGTTTGTGATATTGGTTGGTTAAATTTAATTCTGATTTATGTCTAAACTGTACCTTTCCCTTTTTTATGGTGTTTTTCTTTGTATTTATTATTTAAAATAAGGTCCATTGTTATACATTTATTATTCTTTGTTGTTTCCACACCAGTTAAGTGTTTAAGGGAAATCTAAACTGGTTTACTCTAAAAATTTCATGATAGGGTTGATGTGTCAGTGCTTAAGCCAATTTTCAAAACATAAAATTTGTTTTCAAAAATTGAAAAAAAAACACCTTCCTTCAACTTTTAGATTGCTTGAAAAAATAAAGATTTAGCGAAAAAATTTAAATTATAAATTATAAAAAATATACTTTTATCTTAAAAAAATGCCCCAATAAAAATTCTATTTAACTCATTATTTCATATAAATAGTAAAATAAAAAATATGAGATTATGATAACAAATTTTATTTTTTTAAAATTTGGAAAGATTAAATATTGTTCTGAAATTGAACCTATTTCACTGTATTTTGTTTATAAATTAAAGATAAAATTATCAAAAATAATTGAAAAAAAAAACAATACCCTTATGCCATAATTCCTTCCTATTTTGGTACAGGAAGGGATTATTTATTGATTCCATATTTTCACTAAATTAATTTTTCATATTTTTTTTATAAAAACGGGGGAGAGGTAACTCATATTGAATTTATTAATTTATAGACCACCCATTATATATATATATATAAATTATTTAAAAGAAAAATAGATTTTATTCATTATTATTTATTATTTTTAATTTAAATTTGTTAAAATGTTTTCCAGGACTTCAACTCAAGTAGGGAATTTACAACGAGAGTTAAAACAATGTAAAACTCAAATGGCTGATCAACATAAAACATTAGTTGAATATTCAAATAGAATGGATGAATATGATAAGAAAAATGAAGAGACGAATCGAAAATTTAGTACATTGTTACAAGTTAGTATTGAATTGAATGTTAATTTATGATGGACTTACTAACCTAGTTAAACATATGTTAACAATCTAGTTAATTAAATAAGTTGGTTAAAAATGCAACAAAAAAGTCACTTATTTTTTTTTTTTTTGGAGCAATATTTCTAATAGAAAACATAATGATGCGTACAAATTAAAATTAATGTAATTGATAACACTGTGATGAACCATATGTATGTCTGTTTTTCAAATTATTTTGAAAACCTCTTGAAAAAAAAACCTCTTATTCTCTGATTAGATTAAAAATGTACAAAATAGGTCTCTTGTTAATTTTATGAAAGTTCACACTCATCATATTACATACATAGTTTTATGATTGTGTGTGTAATTTACTTAATAATTGAGCAAACACATTGAAAGAATGGAGGAGTTAACTGATTAATGGTTTCATTCCATTCAATTTTTTTTTTTTTTTTTATGTAATTCAGTTGAAAATATTTGTAAAAACTTGAAATGTTATAGAAAAATATTTTTTTTTTAGAATAATTTGATAAGTTTTTAGTTATTTATAGGGATTTTAAGTAAACGAGTTTTTGTTGAGAACATTTTTTTTATAATGGTTCTAAGATTAAATTTTACGACCATATAAATTATCTATGTATAAACAAACTTGGCTCAAAATTGTTTTTCATAGGCAGTAGTCTATTGCTTAAAGATAGAAATTTAATAACTTTATGTATCCTACCTTCCCAACTTCCTATTATATCAGTGGTGTAACTACATTAATAGTATCAGCTCTTTTTTTTTTATTATTAATTATAATTACTAATATTATTATTTAATATAAACAAAATTTACTTCTTTTATAGGAGCTTAATAAATGTAAGACAGAAATTCAATATCTACAATCAGCATCATCTTCATCAGCAATTTCTGTTTGTTCTTCTTGTACTACGGCAAGTGATCAGTCTTTAGCGATGGGGCCACCTGCTTTAAATTCTATCACCAATCCTGTACAGACTCGATTACATAGTCAAGTAGATCAAATTCCACTAGAAATTAAAGAAGACTCAGTTGATCAGAATGAACTGTTGGCATCTGAGGAAGTTAAAAGTTCTGATGATCAGGAACCATCCACAAGTACTGGAGTAAAACGTAAATTAGAATTGGCTATTCCCAAAACTGCAAAACGTGTTAGGGCTGTAGCCAAAAAAGTACGCAGCATTAACATTAACTAGACAATAAATAATTGATAATAAAAATAATTTTTAATCGAAACTAATCTACCTCTCACATTAAAATAGACATAAACACAATTTCAGATACAAATCAATATTTAGTTAATATTTTATGAGTCTGTAATTATTCTTTTCTTATACAAATATTATAATTTACTTTTAAACATAATAATTAATATTTTAATTTGGTACCTTGTTGCATAACATAAATAAATGTACATAAATATATTTGATAATTATTGATTTGGACAATTTTGAATTTTAACACTGAAGTACTCCTATCAAAAATTATTATATAGTTCTACATTGTGCGCGTGATTAAGAAAGTTTCGAGCAACATATTTTATTATCACAATTTTTATTTAATTAAACAAAAAAAAAAATTAATTTATATTTTTTGCTTAGTCGTAGACCATAGTGTACATTTAAATTTAAATTTTCGAGACATAACTTGTATTTTAAAAAATTTTATTGTTTAAATATTTATATGTTATATTCTCTATATTATGTGTCTAGAGTTACATTGATAATACTACAAGTACCTTATACATTTCATAATTTTAGTGAATATTCATAAAATGTAACTAATTCTAATGAATAATAATATGTTCGATTCATTTTTATCAATTTTAGACAAAATTTATATATATATATTAAAGAATATGCGACCAAATCGGAAAACTATTTATTGATACGTTTGTTAATATACATCGATAAAACAAATGGTCATGCATTATTTAATAAATATGGCAATAAAATATATTGTGAAATTGCCATCTAGGTAATTATGATAATATGTAATGTTTATACCAATAAGTTTAAAGACTGTAAGTTTTTTATTATTTAAAAGTACCTTATAACGTCTACGTGTTAGTTTCTTAGTTGTTTAATTTATTATTTAATGAAGTAATGACCATTCTAAGACTAGCCTTCAACTATTTGTACCTCCATTTATCTCTATCTTTTGCTGTTCTCCATTATATCCAGTTTCCATTATGTTTGCATCCTTTACCATACAATCTTCCTATCTTAGGTGATGTCTTCCTGACTGTCTAAATTCTAGTTGATTACTATTTTAATTATCAACTTCTATTTCTCCTATGCACGTCTTACATATTTCATCCTTTTTGAATTTCCATAGTTAAACTAGGATGTTGAAATAGAGTAATTGTATTATTTGCTCCACTAACTAGTTTAGTTTAAACATCTTTCTTTGCATATTTTTAAATATTTTCATCTCAAATACTTCCAACCTTTTTTCTGGCTTCTTAACCAGCCATGTTTGTGAATCGTAAATCACCATTAGGTGTTCTTAGATTAAAGTATATATGGACGTAAATTGGTGGTATATTTGGAAATATTATAATTAATTTATATTTTGTTTTTTTAAGAGAAGGCAATTAAAATTAATCATTATTCTTTACTTACCTTCTATTCATAATTTACATTATAGTAAACGTTAAATTTCGTAAATTTGGTTAATATTATATTTGCTATTTTGATGTAACTTTTGAATAGAATTATTAAATTAAAATATGAAAACTTTGATGTAATGTAAATTGTTTTCTTTATTAATTATTTTAACTTCGTACAAATTTTATTTTAATACATTATTATTTGTGGTTTGAGAGTTCTAATATTGATTAAATATTTATAGTATATTTAATTGATTTAATATGGTTTTTTCAATAAAACTTTTTTTTTCATAAAATACTTAACATTTCTATGATAAAAGGCTATATGTTATTACTCTGACATAGAATGGTAGGGAGGTTGGGGAAATAATAAAAGTTATAATTGAAATGATTAATCAAAATAATTTGTGTTGTGTATAATAAAGGCCAAAAAGAGCAAATTATTTTACTTAACATTTTAATATCCTATAATAGCAAATACATACACAAAAAACGACTGATATACTTTGCACGTGGGTGCAGCCACTGTTGTAATTCAGAGGGGAAATTTAATGTAAATTTGTAAGCAACGATAAACTATTTCAAACCAATAAAATGATTCTGTGTGGAGTTCAATTGATAGTATTGCTTTATCATATAATATACATATGTTATATTATGGTAAAATAATTAGGCATTATATATTTGTTTAATATTGAACTGTTTTCCCTATTTTATTTTATTAATAAAAAATAACCTCCTTAAAGTACCTTCCCAGTCAGATTTTCTTTCAGAAAAAGTACTATCATAATAAATCGGATCAAAATTGCTGGTTGAAAAGTTGTCCACAGTAAAAAAAAATCATGATATTATATTTATATATTTCGTTCATTTTCCTGTTTTTCATTTTTTTTATTGTCATTAAGTAATCTTTTATAAGTTAACATTTTTTCACTTTTTTTAAAAAAAAAATATTAATGCATTTGTCTCAATTTCCCCCATGAAGGAGATAATTTTGTAGGATAGGTATTTAAAGAGCTAAAGCTATGATATATTAACATTTCAATTTTAAAAAAGTAAATACAATT
This sequence comes from Cinara cedri, assembly GCA_902439185.1. Classification (NCBI taxonomy): domain Eukaryota; kingdom Metazoa; phylum Arthropoda; class Insecta; order Hemiptera; family Aphididae; genus Cinara; species Cinara cedri. The sequence goes on from CABPRJ010002369.1 coordinate 545,665, forward strand.
CCATGATTTTAATTTTTATATTAGAAATGAAAAAGGTTTCTTGGAAACTAGTTACTTCCTTAACTGCTAAAGGAAGCTCACATAGTTTTTGGTCTTTTAGGTACAAAAATTGAATTTTGTTTTTGATTAGGGCAACCTTGGCAACAGGTGAAAGAAACATCACACATAGGAAGTATTCATTAAAAAGATTAATTATTGGGCAATAACAGTTAACCATGACATACACTTTAGTTTTTTTTTTTGTTTTATACTTTAATTAATTACAATACTGTAAATGGGATACCTACATAGTATACACACATTGTTTATAGTTCACAAATACTTAAATTGTACATTTTTTATGAACAATTCATATTAAAAACAAATCTTATAAAAATATAGTAATTATAAAATATATATTTTAATTTATTCTCAAATTTACATCAAATTTCTCTTTCAGTAGTTTCTAATTGCTTTTTAAGTTTTTTGTTTTCTTCTATTTCAGAATCATCTTCAAATAAATCTTTAACTGTAACTAATCTATTTGAATTTGTTATTTTATGTTGTATTTTAAAAACCTTTTGATTTCTTTTTAAAGCTTCTCCTTTAAAAAGTTCTAATAAATTGAAAGAATCCTTATTCTTTAAAGATGATTCTATCAACCATGCAGCATTTCTTAATTCTATTCTTAATCTCTCCATTTCTTCTAAACTCAAATTTTTACTAACATTAAAATTTGTTTCTAATGGATTGACTATATACAATGCACTGTATTCTGGCTTTTTAATAGTTTTTCCAACATTTAATGATATTGCATTCATTTGGAAGTCAAATAATGCATAATAATCAAAAAAACCCAGTAAAAGTTGATCCAATGTTTTTTCATTTTGAACAGTTCTAGAAAGTTTTGAGACATCTCTTAAAAATGTGCAGTTGATTCCTTCATTTGTGATTCGTAAGTCATTATTATTGGCTTCTTTTACCAATATATCAATAGCAGGAATGATTTTTTCTTGTTGTAAGTAAAATAACACTAATAGAGTCAAAGAAAAATTTGTTATCCACTTGCCAGGTGTATCGTTTGTTAAATTTATCTCTCTGGCCCACATTTTTACAGTAAAAACCAAAGGCCTAACTCTTTGATCAAAATTACCAAAAATATACAAAAGTTCAGACATATTAACGGCTGTTTCATTGGATATTGCCAGATCACATTCTAACCCAACAAAATCTTGAAAATATTTAACAATTGGCACTCTTGCTTGAGAAATACGTTTTATTCTTGAACAACCAGGCAAGAACAATTGTAATAAATCGCCAAGTATTTCAATGTGTCGTTGTATTTGTGAACGACCACTTGACATGCATTTACTATGATATACTAACCTATTAGTTAGATTTTTTGTAACTTTATTGTTCATAAAAACTAAATCAAGGTCTGATCCAATCTTACCAAAACTATTAACTGTTGATCCGAAGGGCAATATTTTTGACAATGGAAAAATACCCTTCAGAGCATTTTCGACTTGCATTGCTGTAAGAAACCTCAATCTTGTACCTAAATCATTTAATTGGGTGTGTTCTAATAGTAACAACATTTGTTTTGACAACGAATCAAGTTTTTCCAGTCCGATATTTTGTACACTTGGTTCTATCATTATTTGATTGGCTTGAAAAGGAAAGTTAAAATTATTTTCAGTAATTAATTTTGAATTCTTCTTACTTGAATTAGAACGAAACCAAAGAAATGGTGATCTAACAGCAATTACATTTGAGTCTTCAAGATGTGTACTTTGATCAAATAAATTATTAACAGCTGATTGTTCTTCAAATTCGGTGAGTACAAAATGATTTGAATCAGTTAATTGATAATGAAACATGTTCTTTATTGAACCAAATTTAGAACAATAAGAAAATAAATCAGAACATGAATTTTCTGAAGATACCTGTACTAAAACACTGCATTTAGACTGGGACCGGCGTTTACTTATTAATTGATCATATAATACAAATTCGTTTGTGTTAATACAACTATTGGATTTATATCGTAGTGCATGATGTCGTTTAATTATATTAACATGTAAATTACGAAGACGTCTCAGTGAACAAGTAGTATTCATAATTATTATTGTTTTAAGTAAATATTTGGGATTTTAAAAATTTTATCATATTTTTAAAAATTTATTTAAAAAACAACTAAACAGAGATATTAACCTTATTTTAGTAAGTCGTAATCTGAAATCTGAAAAAGTGATAAGTTATATGATATCATAGAGAAAAGAATGATATCAACCAAAGACATATTACCATAGATATATAAAATAGGGGGGGCTATTAAACATCCGAACCGTATTTTAACCGAAAATATTTCTACCGACCGTATTTAAGCCGAACATGAAATTATCAGAAAATATTCCCCTTCCGACACACCTATATCCTTTTTTTTTTCAATTTTTTGTCATTTATATCACACTAGGAAAATACATAAAAGTACACTGTAAAATCATGTGATACTGCCTATTAAACTCAAAAATAAAAGAATGTTATTAGAAATAATAATTTAAAGTTTACTTCTTTATTATATGAAATGAAATTCTTCAAGATGTATTTAATGCCATGGAAGAAAATGATTTAGTATTTTTTCCCATAATTAAAAGCTTTTGTTTACATTGAGAACTTTATCAGTTAATATTGCTTCAGTAAAATGTAGCATCTCAACACTACACAGGTTATATTTGCTATTTGATCATAGATTGGCATCTAATTAGTTTTTATTAGATTATCAAAAAGGCACCAACAATAATAGGATATGGAATAAATATAGGAAAGGATAGATAAAAATAGATTTAGGAAAAGTTTTGAAAGAAACGTATACACTATACACAGTATACAGTGTATACTGTATAGGTACTTGGTAAAATTTTGCACTATGATAAAAAAATATTCAATTTTTATAATTATTTTCTGTATATCTACCCACCTATTGTTTTTTAATGCAAATGAATGACTGGTTACTGATAATAATTAATACCAGCACACAGCGCTTTCTAGGTGATAAATAGTGTGACTACACTAATAAATGTTTAGGTTTAAACTTTACAAAAAGAAATTTATGGGTAATGTAAGAAGTAAACTTAAAAAAAAAAAGTTACATAATATCAACTAATTTGTACTTTATTTATACATTATTCTTTCAACAAATTTGTTTAAAAAACGTTCCTTTGGGTTTAATTCTTTATTTAGTCAGTAAACTAATTCTAACAAGCATTAAGATAAGAACTTTTAAAATATTATATTAATAAATAATACATTTTAAAATACTTTGTATTTGATCAAATCTCTTTGATAAACTTATCTTAATTTGTTAAACAATTAAAAATATTCTAACAACAAAACACAGTTTAGAAATATTTTTTTATAGCATTATATACTTTATAATGCGTATTAAACATTTAATAATTTACACAACAGATTAAGTATTACGCACAAAAATAGGTCCTGCACATAGGTATGTAATAAAGTCAGGTTTATAGTTCTTAATCAATATTTTAAATATTGGCACTTTAGGGAGGCCATTTTTTGATTTTCCCAAGAGTTTTCAACAAATGGGAAAATATGAAAAAATTAAAATAAAATTGTCATTGAAAAAATAATGGATTGTGTATAATAATAATTTACTATTAAGAACCACATTACACACAATAATTAAAATTAATTAAATATTACAATATTATCTATGTTTAAAGTCAAATAAAAAATTATTTTTTGTTATCAGATATTTTTATTTTAAAATCACTATAATGGTTTTAACCAGTTATATGGTAGATCCACGGTATAATCTACCCCATATGCAATTAACATAGGCATGACGTCTTATCCTTTATGTATAATCTATGGTTACTATTCGGCAACACTGCAAATTGATAAGCAGCCGTTAAAAAGGAGTGGAATTAAGGCGAACTCAGGCAGTCAAGTACTTAGGCTGTTACTATTGCTTAGCTTAGATTACATTAAAGATGTACTGTTTATAATTTAAGGATTGTTGGGACTGTGCAGTTTTTCGTTTTTGATAACTATTTAATACTAAGGTACTTTAAAAGTTATTAGTCGTTAAGTAATTTAATTATTATTAATTCATTGTACATCATAAGCTCGTATGCGAAAAACATAATGGCTGTTCACGAAGGTAATTGGAATACATTCGAGAATTCTTTGTTTCATTGTCTTATAAATAACCTAATTACGAATTTTACTTGATTTGTCATATTTTTATTTGGTACAGTGTCATCAGGACCTCAAAATAAACCTTATGCGCCAATCACAGTTTTGTTAACGGTTCCAACAAAACGATCATCTGAATTGAATCTTGTAAGACCTTTAAAAAACATGATATCAACACTTTATCATTCATCAGATAATCACGAAGACTACTCTGATGCGTTAAATGAATTAAATAGGCTACGCAGTCAGGCATTGTTAAAGGCGTCAGATAAATACACTTATTCTATCGAAGGAATATCAAAGTAAACATCTGATCTTCTTGAGTGTTGATCCTGTTTAGATAAATTAGTTTATGTTATTTATTTGTTTTAATTTTTAGTTATTATGATCAGATTACTTCTTTGGAATCTAAAATTCCACCAATTGATGTAATGATGCATTTTAAATGGAAAGATGCTTTTAATAAATCTGGTACTTTTTTTGCTAATGGAAGACACAGTTTAAGTATGATTAACTTATACTAATATACTATTTTTAAATTTGACTAATGTACTGATATTTACAATTGATGTTTTTTTTTTTATATATAATGATTAGCCATGCCTACATTAGATTATGAGAGGGTGTGTATACTGTTCAATATAGCAGCTCATGAAAGCGCATTAGCAGCTGCTCAAATTTTAGACACTGATGAAGGATTGAAAACTGCTGTCAGATTCCTTCAAGTAATATACATTTAAACATAATTAATGTTATAATTTTTAGGGGATCAGTATTGTGCTAAGACGCATTTGACTGAACCTTTATTTAGTTTCAATATAAATATTTTATTATTTAATAATTATATATATAATAATTAATAATAATTATATAATAATTTAGTATTTTGATTTCTATTTATTTAACTAATATTATTTGTGCAATTAACTGAAGTTCAATAGTACTTAAAAAAAGTTTCATTTTAAATGGGCACATATTAATGTTATTTATTGTGTAAATTTGTATATACACAACAAGTACATATATACATCAAATTTGATGATTGAAAAGAATAGCTGTGATGAGAGCAAATTTTATGCTCCCGCCCATAAGTTAATAATACCTAATCTAATAAAAACATAATTGCAACAATTGTAATAGATATTTAAATAATTATAAATATCCAATTTTTTTGATTTTGATTATTGTCTAAATTATTATATATTCTAAGCAGAGTTATGGATCTATTGGTTTTACTATGAATTTTTTTTTTTATGTAGAATCCCCTATTTTTTAATAACCATGTTAATGCAATCAGTGTGAAATTTGTATTTTTCTTAAATTACTTAAAGTTACTTAAATATAATTATTAATTTTATATACAACTGTTCTTGTTTAGCAAAGCGCTGGTAAATTCTTGCATTTAAAAACAACAGCTATGAATGTTATTCAACAAGATCCAACTCCAGATTTAATTCCAGATATGTTAGCAATGTTATCATCTTTAATGGTGGCTCAAGCTCAAGAAATGATTGGGTTGAAAGCAAATTTAGGTAATATTATTTGTAATTTTTTTATGTTTTATTATATAGGGTTTATAAGACATTGACTTCATTTGGGAATTTTTTTTATAGCATTTTTGATACACTCATTTCTAAAATGTTAGGAACATGTCTAATATGTAACCTACTGATATGTTTGATCTATCATATAATTTTGTTTTGTACTATCTTGACCTGCCTCAAAATTTAATCTGCTGATATGGCTTTCCATAGTAAAATTGATGTTTACAGATTCTCACAAAGATTTTATAGTACCATTGTATAGAAATCAAATAATAAATAAAACTAATGATTGTTGATAGTCTATAACCATTATAGAAAACATATTTTAGCAAATACTATAATATAGGATATATACTTCAATATAGGATACAGCTTTATAAAAACTGGCAATCAATTTTTTAAAAATTCCTCCAAGATAGTGATTAATTTGCCTATTCTATTTCTTAATGTTTACATATTATATTATGAATTATCTTATATTATGAATCATCTTAAGAGTTCGGGTCTTATTGCCATAAAATTGTTTAAAATTTAAAATCAAACATCACATAGTAGAACTATTGATTTTATAATATAAAATAAAATGCGTTTAGAAACTAAAAGTAAAATAATTTGAAATATGAAAATATTAAAATGGAATTAATTATTACTAACAATAAAATTATACTGCTGTAAAACAAAATATTATAATATAAAAATAACTACATGATAATAATTCGACAAGTGGTAAAAGTAGCACTACCTAACGTCTAAATGGAAATAAGGAAAAACTAGAAAGAGAAAATTTTGTTGTTTGATTTTCATTTTTTTCCTTAGTTTTGTCTTTCCAATTTTTTTCACCTGTTCTGTTTTGACTGGACCCGAATAGTACTCATAAACTAATTTAATACTAACACAAATATACTAGGCGGCGTTTACGAGAATAGACATTAACCAAACTTGGCCCCTTATTAAATAGCAGCGTGCTAGCCAATTTTAGTTTTTACTATAAAAAACAATTTTATAGTGGGCCTGCCTCATATTGTACCTGTTTCAAAAGTTAAATTACCAATAATATATATATTAATATAATTAATTAATTATTTATACATTTTGATTTTAGATAAAATGAAATATCAGTCAATTGCTAAAATATATGCACAAGGTGAAGAATTGTATACGGAAACAATAAAACTGTTGGAAAGAGATTCAGTTTCGGTTTCATTAGAGAAAGAATGGCCTGCAACTGTACTATTTGATAATAATAATATTTAAATATTTTTATTCTTTAAAGTTTTTGTTACAGATATATGCAAAGCAAATTTTAATGCATGGCATAGCCCAATATTATCAGTCTATGGTTTGTAAGAATAATAAACATATTGGCGAACAAATAGCTAGACTCAATGTATGTACATATACTTAATTTAAAAAAAAATGATTTTTATAAACTATAGTTATAAAGTATTAATATTAGTATTGATATTATTTTATTCAGATAGCTAATTCATGTATAAAAACGGCTCAAGAACGATGTAATCGTTTATTCTATGCTTCAATATTGAATAAAGTTGTGCAAGAATTAAATGATGCAAAGAAAGATAATGATTTTATTTATCATGAACGAATTCCTGAAGTAAAAGATTTAGATGCAATACCCAAAGCTGTAGTTGCCAAACCTACTCCTGTACCTGCAAGGTTAACCGACAACTTTAAGGGTAGGTATATATTCAACTTTTTTTGTTTAACTTTATTAATGAAATTTCTATATTTAGATCTATTTGAAGATTTAGTACCAATATCAGTTCAACAGGCACTCACTGCATATGATGTACGTAAAACAGAACTTGTAAATGCAGAGATAGGAAAGTTGAGAGAATCCACACAAATATTGAATGGGTGTGTTGGTATAATTACTATATTAATATAATTATCATATTATTTTAATTTGTGATGTCCTTTTAAAGATGTTTAGCATCATTAAATTTGCCAGCTGCATTAGAGGATGTTAAAGGTGTCGGTATACCACAGTCACTTATAGAAAAATCAAATAGTATACGAATGAGTGGTGGAATAACAAAATTAGAAACAATGATCAAAGAATTACCAGAGTTATTGAAACGAAATGAAGAAATAATCAATGAAGTAATTTTTTACATTGTTTAAAAAAATATATGGTTTTGTATAAGTATAATAACATATGTTTTAGTCTGAACGAATGTTAAATGAAGAACAAGCATCTGATGAACAACTTGAAGTACAGTTCAAAGAAAAATGGAATCGTAGTAAGTCCAGTACTCTTACTCAAGTGTTTAGAGTAAACATCAGTAAATATCGAGAGATAATACAAAATGCAACACTTGCTGATAAGGTAATATAGAAGAATTACATTTTTTGACATTTTTAGTTTATTTTAATTTCTATTAGATGATACATGAGAAGTTTGAAACTCATAAGCGAGCATTCTATTTGCTAACAGAAGGTCAGGAAGCCATACAAAATATATTACCAGCTGGATCAAATTCTGGTGTTAATTTTGCCAACTCTACAGCTGCAGATAAATTAAAACATTTAATGGAAGAAGTATGTATTAATTATTTATTTTTATTTAGAAAGTTTTTATTAAGAAATTGATTTAGGTAGAAGTTTTAAAAACTGAAAGAGATGTTATTGAAACGGAATTAAAATGTGCCACGACTGACATGAAATCAAAGTTTTTGAATGCCCTATCTGAGGAAGGGTCCATTCATGAAGCAAATTTATCAACGGAAAGTTTGGATCAGTCTTATGGACATTTAAAAGCTCAAGTTCGTGATAGTCTTGCTAGACAAGAGACACTTTTATCAAATATACAAGTAAACATTTTTAAATATTTTACTTTAACAGTTCATTAATTAATTTTTATTTATTTATCTAGGTTGTGAACACAGAATTTTGCAAAGAAAAAAGGAGTGGTGGACAAAGGGAAGTTCTATTTAAAGATTTAGCATCTGGTTATGATGTTTTTAATGACTTACAAAATAATTTGATAGAAGGAACAAAATTTTATAATGATTTAACTGAAGTAATTATATAATATACATATATTTTTAATATTTTATAATGTTATCTATTAACAAACAAATTTAATAAGAAAATAGGTTAAACATTATTATTCTTTATTCTCTAAACATTTTTTTATTTTAAAATTTATGCATGCTTTGTTAGGTAGTATTTTACGATAATAGAATATTTTTCTATTAAATATTATAGCCATAAATTAATATTTTCATGTCTTTAAAAATAAAACAAACAAATTATGTACAAAATTATTTTTCTATTATAACATATTTGAGTGTCCTTAAATTAAAATTTAATTATGTTGTTAGACCATTAGTTGTTTATATCATTCACAATTATGAAACTTCTGTCGCTTTTAAATACAGTAAAATTTACTATTACTTTTAGTTTCAGATTCCGAGTATAGTGAGGGAGCTATTTATTTTACAATTCTGTTTAAATAATTTTTTTTGTTCTTTGTTCTAGTCTGTGGACACGTTTTTTCCTAGTAAACTTGTTACAATTTTTACATGTAGCAACTTTTCTGATAGCTCAAGTTGTCTAGATGGTACTTTAAGAGGTCATTTTTTTAAATTTTTGGTACCATTCTTTAAATAAAAGCATTTAAGTGGGAAAAACGTAGGAAAACATAATTTTATGATTTCATTATTTTATAAAAACATGAATGACATTTTTTACCAGAAATAATAATTTAATTGAAAATCACAAGACATCTTTTTTGTTACTTTTTTGATTTACTTTCTTATGGTATCATTTCCAAAACTTTTGAGCTTTTAATTTTTGGGAGTTTTTTTGCTGTAATCCGGTTATAAATACATGTAGAGACTTAAAACTTGGTAATAATACTGATATTGAACTTACCTAAATATGGTATAATTTCGAAAATCATCGAACAACTTTTTTTTTTTTAATAAGCGTTTTGAAATTAAATTTACATGAAAATCATAAAAAAAAATTACGGTACTTCAAATTATGTATTACCAAACTGCGCTCGGAATCGTCTTTTGTCAAGCAATGGTTTATCATTGCTTACAGATATAAACGAAATAACCTTATGTGTCCTTCCTTCCCAACTTCTCACAACAGTGGCCGCTCCCATCCCCAGTATCAGCTCTTTTTGAAATGTATACTTTTATGAAAAGGTTAGCATAGGTATTCTACTGTATTATTTTTAAGAGAATTTTCCATTTAAAAGTAAATGTGAAGATTAAACATATTGTTATGTATAATAATTTAAGGTTTAGAATATAATTATTATTCCAGAGTACCCATTTTCTATTTAATACAATTATTTTAGTACTTTATTAACAAAAAAATGTATTACATTTTAAACTTCATAGTTAACTACATTATTTTGATGAATTTTAAATTTTATCTTTTTTAAGTATTAGTTTTTTATTTTTAAAATTTGGAAATCTTTTTTAAAGTAATGTTTATTGTATTTATGCCAAGCTAGAAATAAGTTCTCTTTTGAAATATTTTTAAATTTTACTTACCTATATTTTTTTTTATAAATAATTTTATTTTAGATATTAATTGCAGCACAAAACAAAATATCTGATTTTTGTTTTGCTCGTAAAACAGAGAAAGACGAGTTACTTAAAACTATTACGTCAAATTTAAGTAAAGAAAAACCAGTTTCTATTCCAACAGGACCTATGACAAGTCAACTTCGTAAATATATTTTCAGATTTTAACTAATAACTCCTTTTTCAATAAACATTTAAACATTTTTATTTTATTTAGAAGAAATGAGTGCAGCTTCTGGATTGAGTTCAACAATGAGTGCACAGCTTCCTTATCCAATGCAGCCTCAGGGTATGCCATTACCATATACACTTCCAAGGACTGGTCCATATACTTATGCACCGCCAATGCCAACTGTGTATAATCCTTATGCAACACTTCATAATTATCAGCCACAAGGTATTGTCAAATTGATAAATAATTAATACTAATAATCGTTATACTATATATCAATAATATTTGTAATTCAATACTTGTTTTTCATCATTCTTTATATTTCACTTTTAAATATAAAACTATGATTTAATTGTAATTTTTTTTTAATAAATATACACTACAGTTAGTTTATAAAACTATAAAAAAACAATAAATAACTGAATTTAGCCAGTTGTTTTTATTATGTATTCTATTTTTAGTGTATCAGAATTATCCGATCGCAGGTCAACCTGGTCAATATCCACCACAATATCCACCACAATACCCACCACAAAATCAGCAACATCCACCATGGTAAATGTATACTGGCATTTATGAATAATGTTTAAAAAAAAATGTGTTATATCTATTTTAATTTATACGTACATTTTTTCAAACAACAATTATACATACTATTATTGTTTTTTTTTTTAACTGAACAATATTTTATGTTCTATTCAACATAAAAAAAAATATGAATTATATTCAATCATCGATTTTATACTTACATTTTCATATTTATAGCTATTTATTTTATTATGTATTTTATGTTTACTTATCCATTATAGAATTAGAGTATTTATTAATTAAAAGGTTGGCGAGAAAAACATGATGCTATGTAACATTTTGTAAATTGTAAATTTGTTAACGTACATAGCACATTTTATTATTTATCAAAAAATTACTGATTTCTAAGTTTATACATGATAATTATGTATGATAAGAACATTCTGGAAATTTATTGATTCTAAAAATATGTGTCGTGATTGCTTCATAGCACATTATTCCGCAAAAAAATGTTACATAGCATGTTATTCCCGCCGACCTTTCTTCAATTTCTAATAAATTAAAGAAACGTTGATTATAGTTTATTTTACAATATATTGATTAAACCAGTTAATAAATAATTAACAAGTGTTAATTTTTTAAACAATTATTTTATATATATTTACTAATTTGTTATACATAAATTAGTTCTACTAATATTATTAATGTGAATGTTTGAATGGATGGATATATATTTGTTACTATTATATTGTCACCCAAATTACTAAGCGGATTGAGCTGAAACTTCGCATAAATGAAGTTTTAGACCAGGATTACTGACAAGCTACTTTTTTCTCTAGTATTCAAGCCCTAAAAGAAGGGATGACACATGGTTTTGATATTTTTAGTACAAAAATCTAATTATTTTTATTGATTTTTTGGTGGTACAAAGTGTGATGAAATAATAAAAAATTTAAAACAAAAAAAATTAACTATAAGATAGTTTGTGTAAGGACTGTAATAGTTCATGCAAGAATGATCATTTTTCTATTATTTTTTTAGGCATGAGTAACTGTGTGGGACAGCTAGTAATTCATATTAATTATTTATTATTATGTTATTTGTTGTATAAAACTGGTTATAGAGGTTGGAAAAAAAATATTTAAAAGTTAATAGGTTGATAATAATTGAACAATCCAGGTGGTTCACAAGCAATGTTGATAAATACAGTAAGGTATGCGTTAACATAAAGATATTAGTCTGGTAAATAAATTCACAACGGTTAAACTAGTGCTATGATTGGAGAGAAAATTGATTGGGTGGTGGTAGCCCCCAGGCTAAAAATATGAATTATTGCCAACTGATACTTTATTGATATAAAGTAAATATATATTTATATTAAATTAATATATTGTATTTCAACAATGCACTTTAACTATCATGTATTAAATATTCAGTGTTAGGTAGCTAGCAAACATTTAAATAAACCACAATTTTTACGAAGAAGATAAAATAGATGATTTGTTAATTGTATTTATCAATAGATTAATTTAAAATAAAATCCCACAGACTCTTAAACTCTGTTGATTAAATGTCATGTTTTACATTGCTAGGCATTTTGGTCATTAGTCCAGTGTTCTCTTATATTGACGGAAAGCGAAATAAAAAAAAAGTATAATGTATTATTTATAAAATATAAAATCACCATGACTTAAAGTATATATTTGTGGAATGATAAATTGGTGAATATGGGATGGGGAGGTATGTGGGGATTTGTCCCCACGACTGTCTAATAACACTGGTGGAGATGTTTAACCTCTAACATCTATGTTTGCCTTATAAAATAAAAGAGTTCATGCCACCACTGAATATTGGTACCTATTGTTTTAATACTCAATAAGATTTTATTTAATTATTTAAAGGTTATTATATATGCACAAATATTTTCTTTGAAAATGACCACTCTAATAAAATACGGCTGGTGAAGTAATAAATTTAGTTAGAATTATAATAATCATTTATTAATTGCTTTTGAAATAGAGTGAAAACTTTATAACTTTAGTCTCTTATTTTTATAAGGGACTAAGAAATTTTGTTTTGTTACAGAGTTTTCACAATAGAGAATGTTAAAGAACTAAAGTATGGGTTATAAATCAAGTTAACCATGAATAAGTACATTTTATGTTACATAGTGTTTAGTTGGAAAGAGTTTTCACTGTAATACTAAATGAATGTTTAAGAACGCTGTTTTTATAAAAAAAAAAAAGTTATTTCAATGTACACAAATAATGTATTACCTATTAATTGTATAACGTAAAAATATTTTATATAAAACACTCAGCTTTCACTAGTTTCTTTAGATCCCTCAGATCAAGTTAGTGTATGCTAAGTTTTTGCCCACTTCATCTCCCTATCTAACAATATTATCTAATTTACTACCCATAATATTAATTTATTGCCATTTCTGTTTCTTTTGTATTCACTTCACAGAACCAAAGCGGTAAAATATTGAAATTTATCGTACAATCATTATGATCGGAAGGGTAGTTATAAGTAGATAGTTGGTTAATTTTTTTCTTTTTGTTGTACCCACCATCATTGGTGGTTAAATCTTTGGTTTTTTTTTTTTTTTTTATTTATTAAAAACAATTATTTTTCCAAGGGCGAGGGCCTTATAGACTTCTGTGGTTTTTATTCCCGTTCAGCCCCGTCGCCGATAAAGTTCGGGTGAGCTGCGGTTGTCGGAGTGCAGTTGGCCGCCCTGCCTGTTCGATCCTGTCACGTAGCCACCGTGACGATGCTTTTATATTCTTCCGAGTTCGGGAACACCAACGCCGACCTTTAAGCACCGGCCAATATGTCTAAGTACCGAGTAGTAGGTACGCACACGTGACGGGAAAATGACGTCACAAACGTTTCGTCCCGTGACGGTAACGCGCGCAGCACTCTGATGTTTTTCTAGAAACCAGTAGCGATCGAAAATATTTCAAAACTGTTAATCGATTATGTGTAGGTTTTCGCATCATACTTGAAACGAGAAATGCGAATGTCAGTGGCAGTGTATTGAACGTCATACCCAGCGCACACGTCGCCATAATGCCGAATAATCGATGAACATAATAAATACAGTCGTCTTCATTCAGGTACGTACTATAATGATTATTAGTTACTTATTGGAATACAATGGTAATAATATACCTGCCTGTATGGATAGTGGCGTAATGATAGTGTAATTAAATGTTGGGGAACCGCGGGTCAAGATATTTTTGGGTGGTGGTGGTGGCGGTTGGTGAATACAAGTGCGTTTCCAACTACCCGGGTGAATGAACGAATTAATTGCGATATTTCAATTGATTTTTCAACGTAGTAACGTTTGTTCATTACTAATAGAACACGCGATAATTAATTAATGTTCTGAATTCCGTTGCAATCTCAAAAATCGTATACCTAATCTAACCATAATACCCATAATAGGTAACTAGACCACCAAACACGGGGGTGCGAAAATTATAGACACATCACAGACACCTATAGAGGCAATACCCCCACAATCCGCTTTACACGATACCTATTTTCAATGAGCAACTACAAATTTTATTTACAATTTTTTATAATAAAATGTATCATCAAAATTGTTGAACTCAATACGCACACGATGCATTGTCTGTAGGTTATTTGTTTTTTTGTTCTGCTTATTAATCATGAAATACACGGAAAAAATATTTAGTCTATACTATAAAACAACTTATTGTGTGTTTTTCGGGGTGTTAATTTTAAACTTAAGAGTGCTAAAGACTCGTATCTCACGCTCCTCTAGTTGTGCCCATTTATATATAGGTAATAAAATGGTGTTCTTCAGTTTTGACGATACTTATTTAATCAGTAAACTGAGTACCCAATCTGTTTATGAATATTGTTTTTACGATTCTACATTTATATAAATTGATTACATTTTTAATGAACTGAGTCAAATGTTTACTAGACAAACAGTTATTTATAATATACAATACGATGATTATTTATCGTTGAACACTCATTATTTGGCAAAGTATAGACTTCGATAAAAAAACGGACACACTTCGCACGTGGGTGGGCCACTATTGAAGTTTAAAAGTTGGGAAGCTAGAAGGGAAATTGAATGCATATCTACACGCAACGACTAACCGTTGCTAACGAAAAAAGATTCTGAGCGAAAGATTGCTTTGTCAACAATATATATGTCACATTATGGTAAAATATTTACATACACATCAAATAGGTATTACCTATTTTTAATATTTGTTTGATATTGTATTTATTTTCCCGTTTCTTCGGTTTTTTTCCCGTTTAATGGGACAATCAAAAAATGAACTTCCCAAAGTATCACCCTGGTCAGATTTCCTTTCAGAAAAAGAGCTATCATTTTAAATCTGGGCAAAATTGCCGGTAAAAAAGTTGTTCACAGGGAATAAAAAGGCGTGCATTCATTTTGAAACTTGGGAATTATTTACGATAGGGTATCGCGGGGAGGAGGTTGCCCACCACACCCCCGACCCATTTGAAATTTCGAAATAAAATTATGTATTTCTTGCACATTAAATAAAGAAAATTGAAATAATGAATCTTTCATATCGCCTAATAAATAACCAACAAGGGATACGTTCCTCCTTTGAAAATATGAAAAGAACTAACATAAACTTACATAATAATAAAAAATAAATACTATATAATATGAAGTATGAATGTATTATGTATAATAATATAAATCAATACACAGTATTATAATAGTAATTATTCATCTCATTTCTGAGTACTATTTGAGTATTATAATTATTTTATTTAGATCAAAATCTGGAAATGCTAATTTTAGATTTAGGGTGCTAAGCATCCTATGGCACCCCTGATGTGGTAACATTTTAAAAACATTTTCTAGCTATTTACAGCTATTTGCACTCACATTTTGCGAGGTTTGTACGTAATTTTTATTTGGTAGGTACTCTGTGGACAAAATTTTTAGACTAAACAGAAATGCTTGAAAATCTGACCGGAGGTTCATTATTAATCGTAGTTAGTGATTAGGAAAAAAAAATTGAGTGTAATGAAGTGTTTTTTTTTTTTTTTTATAAGAATTTTAAAATCAAATTTTGACGAAAAATCGTAAATATAGTAATATTTACTGCCTTTTAAAATATGTATAACTGAATTCCACTCAGAATCGTTTTTCGTGAGCAATGATTGATCGTTCCGTATAGATATACTTAAAATTCTCTAAACTCTTCCCTTAAACTACCCAACTACAACAGTGGCTGCACCCGTCCCAACTTCCAAGTATTAGCTCTTTTTTTTTTTTAAATTTTTTGTTACATAATTTTTGAATTGTTTTGATTATATTTATTTATTATTACCAGAATTTTATTCCTAGTTCATTCATTAGTTATTATTAGGTATATTTTTCTGATATTCTGTTTTACCTACTATTTAAATATTATTAGGTCTTTGGTCTGGAAACAAAACAAATATGGGTACTTATATGGCACATGATGGTTTATTAATAATTTTGATGGAGCGAACTCGTATTCGTAAATCTTTTTCAGGCGTCTATAATATCTTGGAAAAACCAGGATAAAACTTAAGAAAATTGGGAAATTTACGAAAGTAATGCTTTTATTATTTTTCAATTTTGTCATTTGTTGTAATTCAGTTAAAAATATTCGTAGACTTGAAATTTGTACAGAAAACTTATATTTGTTTTTTCTAGATGTGGTAATATTTTCATAAAATGAAGGCCATTTTTTGAGCTATTTATAGGCATTTTGTTTTGCGAGTTTTGTTCATCATTTATATTCGGTAGGTAATCTATGGTAAAATTGTTAGACTTAAGAGTGATGCTTGAAATTTAACTGGAGGTTTATTAAGAGTCTGATTTTGTGGTAAAAAAAATAATTGAGTAATGTAATGTTTTTTTTTTATGAAGGAATTGTAATAGGAAGTTTTGACGAAAATTGATTGGGTAAAAAATTATTTGGAACAAATTTAATTTTCCATTTTTATTTTTTTTATTTGAACATGTGTATATTATTGCCGATTTAGGAACGAAGGTGAAGTCAGAACTGAGCGGACTGACTAAATTTCGAATCTATAGCTTTTTTGAGTTATGCTGATATTATGTTATTTTAAATAATTCTATATTGTCTAATTTTAAATATGTTTGTTATAGCCGAATTTTTATACATACCTAATATCGTCCTAAGGGTCGCGAGTTTTAACTCGTGTTTTGGAAAAAACATTTTTGCGCTTATTTTTTCCCTGTTTAGGTAAACAGGGAAAAAACAAATATATTTCAAGTGTACCTAGAGACCCAGTTATCACTCGTTTGAACGATTTTCGACGAACGAAATTTTAATCGAAAAATACCCTTCGATTTGTTGTGCAACCTTTTTTACCAGAAATCTTGCTCCGATGTATCAAGTATAGCTTATTTTCTGAAAAGAAATTTATCTACATAGTACTTTAGGGAGATCAATTTTTTGTGTTTTCAATCGGTTTTCATAATATATTGGGAAAATTTGTGAAAAATGGAGAAAAACGGGAATATTTACAAACTATATTAATAAAATATTAAAAAAATTTTTTTCTTCTCGTATAGACAGCTTTTTTACTAGCAATTTTGTTCCAAAATATAATGATAGCACTTTTTTTAAAAGGAAATTTGACTGAGAAGGTACTTTATGGAGGTCACTTTTCGATTTTTCCAAGAGTTTTGTCAGCATATGTGAAAAACCGGAAAAAACATGAAAAACGGGAAAATCGCTACAATATTAAACAATTATTATTATTGAAAATATACTAAGCCTATTTAATTATTTTACCATAATATAACATATATATTAAATATTGTTGACAAAGCATCACTATCCATTGAACTGCGTTCAGAATCGTTTTTTTGTTAGTGATGGTTTATTGTTCCTTATAGATATACATTAAATTACCTGTAACAGTGGCTGCACATAGCTCTATTATCCTAGGACGTCTTTTTAATACTCTGTTTTGTTTTGTTTTTTGTTCATTCAACTGGATCAAAGTATGGATTGAAAAAACTCATCATTCATAGTCTTTTACTATATTAGTCAAGTATAGTGAATTATTACGGATAGTGCGGTATTCTAATTAAAAGATAGATTAATATACACATAAAACTTACAGTTATAATTTCGAAAAAACGGGCATTGAAGATAAATTAACATGGAAACGTAACCATTGAAAATATGCAGTGTAAACTTCGTATTGTCATAACAAAGATTTACAAACAAACATTTCGCTGGGTCATTAAAAAAAATATATAGACGTATAAATATTGGTAGGTATGTTAATACTGGTTTTAAACGTACCTCATTCAACAATATGAAAACATATAAATGCATTTAAAAAAGAAGAAATTTTGATACGGTTGTAGACAACTGATTGCGGGAAATACAATAGTTATTAAACGAAAATATAAGTATCACGCAACACGAATTATAAAAATATACGACGACTATGCAAATAGACATAAAATTGATTTTTCAAAAGAAATAGCCCGTAACTTTTAACTTTCAACATTTCATATTTTAATTAAATATTTATGTACATATTATATCGACGGTGCTTTGTTAAAAGCACGTCTATCAAATTTCACTTTTTTTCAGGAAACAAAAATAACTGTTTTGCGAAATAAACAGCAAATGATGTTTATCATGGAAAACAATAAAATTACTCGTACACATAATCTTTGTACACAAAATATAAGTACATGCATTGAATGTGGTTTACTCCCTTTTAACAAATTTGTGTTGACTTAGTTATATTTTATAAAGGTGCCTGAATATCTTTTAGTCGACATTACCAACTTAATTTTCTGTATTTAAATACGCCCTTTTACCAGTTTTTGTTCCTGAGTAATTTTTCTGATTAAGTCTACACGGAAATAAGCTAAATATCAATGAATTATTTTATTTAATTTAATTATAAACTGGAGAAAAGTCTATGTAAACCAATGTATAATTTATATATTTTTTTTTTTGGTGACCAATTGGCAGTCGTGATTAATTTACCGACGATCAATTGTTCGCGATCAATCCACTGGATACCAAAAGTAACAATTATTTAATCTACCTTAAAAACAATTTTCTCCGTTATATATAGGAAAATATTTAGAAACATGGATAAGTTTTTGAGTATAGAAGGTGATATAACCAAGTACAAATTTACTTTAATTTCAAACGTATCTTCCCTTTCTTAGCCCCTCACCCCTCTTCCCACCCATAATTTCACGCTTTCCTTAGCCTCACCAGTCTCTTCTTCCTTCCATTCCTTCTCACTTTTACTTTTTTTTTCTCTTTAGTATCTAAAACTAGTAGAAATGGTCTATGTGGAAAGTGTTCCATTAATCATTTTGGCAATCGTTGTATAAGACCTAATCTGTATTTCGGTCGTGTTTATCCGTATCCGTAGAATACGTCAAGAAAGAACTTATACGAGTATATAGAATTTATAGTAATCTATAATCTATAGTATTATGTTCGGATCTCTGTCGTTTAATAATAATAATAATAATAAAGATTTATTTATTTAGCAGTATTATGTTATACAATTTTACATAATTATAAATATTTGCAAATTTTAATGCATCGTCTAAGGATGGAATCTTTGTTTTGATAGGCGAGAGTCTCTATAAACGAAAAAAAATGATTTGATTAGTTGTTCAGATAATAATAAAAAAATAAAGCTAATTTATATAATAATGACAGTAATAATATCACAGAATTAGTTCATTGACCAATAACCTTTCATCACTTTACAAGCAATTTGTAGATAATAAGTTTTTTACAATTTTTTACATAAGTTGGAAATTTTTCATAAATTCTTAAACCCGTTATCGGATAGCTATCATAATATTTGTTGGTACTTATTTTGGGAAATATTGAATTTTCAGTTTTTATTTCATATTTTTGGATGACCAGTTGTATTATGTTTTTTTGGTATAAGTAGCATAAAGTTTTTTGTATTATAATTTTTGAATGGGTAAGATTTTTGATTCTGAGTAGAATTGTAATAAGGCGTAAATTCACTAGGTCCGTTCGTTTCAGTTCAGTTCGGTCACGTTCCGGATGATCAGTAGAGATTTAAAAACGTTTACAGCACACAGTGCTGGATAGGGAATGTATTACCAAGTTTTAGGATTTTCACCAGCTCAAAATTATACAAAATAGATTAAATTGACATAAATTCAACTAAACACAAGTATAATTTTACGCTGCCCACCGAGCTTTTCTCGGTAGCTCGCCGGTTCAGTCCGGGCCTGATCGTACACAATCAGTCCTTTCCGTTCGGGTTGCCGATTAAATACGTATTTGTATACATATAATACATTTTTTGTATTTATATAATATAATACAAGTATATAGGGACTTCCCTACGTTTTATTTATATTATTATTTTCGAGTCTGAACGAAGCGAGAGATGTATCTGTTTTACTATATTAATATTGTATGCCTTTTTTTTTTAGCTTCTGAGTGAAACTGTAATGGACTTTTTAAATTATAGGTTTTTTTTATTTTTATTAAACTGCTATTTAAACTATCTACACAATGTGTCGAGTAAGCTGAGTCAAAATTTTTTTTACCAAAAATATACATACCAACCATGTCACGAATGTAGAATAATTTAAATTTTTTTAAAACCTTACAAATGAATAATATTAATACTTATGCCTACCTATATGTATATACTCGTAATATTAGAATTGTTTGTAAATGGTTAATTTAATCCATACTTATTGGCCATTTGACCGTAAACACGCTGTAGTTGTGAATAATTATTTTTTTTAAATACTAGGAAAAAATTAGATAAAATTTCACCACAATTTCCTCTTCGTCAGCAGATAAGAAACAGACAATCAATACCTTTAGGTATCATGATAACTTCTCTTTTGAATATTAATATATTAGTTTTTATATGTAAAAAAAAATATGATTTAAAAAATATTCATTTTTTATTATCTATTTCACCGCATAGAGCTATATTTAATAGGGGGGGGGGAGTAGTCAGTTATTATTGTTCAGGATGGAAAATTGTGTGATGGTATGCTTGAATGGTTGGGAAATTTTGTCCCTTTTGCCAAGGATCCATAAATTAATAAAAATAAAACTGATGTAACTGTTGGTATTTTATTGTAAGGTTTTTTTTTTTTTTTAATTTTTATGAAAAAAAACCGTCGGGAATTTCTATATATATATATATATATATACATATACATACAAGTACATTTTTTTTTTTCAAATGAAGTCCGGAAGGTATCACCACCGGGCGAAAAATCTTTCGCATATTTTGAAATGGTGTTAGTGTACGGCGCAAACAAATCGGAACATATTTTTTACTAACCTGATAAACGTTTTTCGTGGGTGGGTGGGGTGGGAGGAGAAGGAGGAGGGGAAATCATAACAACCCGGTACACATACAACTGAAAACCGACCGGACGGAACGGACCCGGTGTAATCGGCTCCTTATTACACTGTCGTCCGACCAAGCGCCACTATACGCATAACACGCGCGATTCTATTAGTAATAACCTCGCCGTTGACGTTTCTGCGGCCGTAAGCACGTCATCGTAATATACGCGAGTAATAAGATACTTTGGATACGTTCGGCCGACTGATTATTATTAGTGTCGTTCTTTGCGGTGTGTATCGAATGGCAGGCGTCACCACTGCACCGGTGTAACGTATGTTCGGTAGAGCGAAGCGACTGTGTTCAGGCGTATTTGAAATATGTTTCTACGATATTATTATTGTGCACACACGCGTCAATATGTTATAATAAAACGCGGCGGACGTATAATATGATATTCGGAACGTATATTATAGCGAAGGATCTATTGGTTTTACTGTACATGATATGTGTTAGATTGTGAGTAAAGCGAAGAATGCATTGGTTTTACAAAGATGTTTTTTTTTTTTATTTTATGTGAACACTTTTTCTACCGGAATGCTTACTCCGATGAATACCCTTTTCTAGAAGGAAATTTTCTTGGGGGTGGTACTTTAATGAGGTCAATTTTCGATATTTTCAGGAGTTTTCTCATCAAATGTGAAAAACCGAAAGAAAAACGGGAAAATGTAGTAAATATATTAGTAAAATATTACGACTTTTTTTTCTGTGGACAGCTTTTCCACCATTTTGCTCCGATTTACAATGGTGCACTTTTTCTGACAGGAAATCTGACTGGGAAGGTACTTTAGAGAGGTCATTTTTTGATATACCCAAGAGTTTTGTCAGAAAATGTAGGAAAAACGAGAAAATTGGTACAATATCAAACAAACATTATAAACGAAAATATATGATGTCTATTTAATTATTTTACCTACTGTAATATGACATATATATATATATATATATATATATTGTTGACAAAGCATAACTATCAACTAAACTCCGCTCAGAACCGTTTTTTCGTTGGTAATGGTTTATCGTAGCTTATACGATATATCGTAGATATACATTAAATTCATTTAATATACATTTTGCATTTATAGGGATTCATATTAGTTATCTCCTGACATACTTCGTAATTAACCGCCTATAAAATGTGCATAAAATACCTGAGTAAATATATACTATAAGTAACACAATCGTGCATGTTTTACTCAATTGGTAATGTGAAATATTTCAGCCTAAGGTTTTTTTCGTACGTATATCGAAAATTACAGAAAATACACAACCATTTAAAGTCGATTACAAAATATATAAATGTTTTTTTTTGATGTTTAGAAAAAAATGTAAATTGTTTGATGTTTGTTATTATTTATTAATAATAACGTATAAATAACTTATTATGTATGTGTAATTTAATTACGAAAATTGGTTTAAAATGTGTATTTTGGTATTCCTGATTGCAGATGTTCGTAAAAAAAATCTTTATTTCAATCGTAAGTCCATCCGCGGCAAAAATATTTCGTGTTATCTTTTGAATGAAACACACAGCTGTTGAAATGATTATAATATTTATTATGTCCATCACCTTTTCTCGTCGAAATAAGGCACCTACGTGAATTTTTAAATTTTACATAGGTTAATGTTTTCGATTATATTATTTTTAAAGATAAGCGTTATTATAAAAGTCGTAACTTTTATTTTATTGCATTACGTGTTTCGCTTGTCATAAATGACGAAAATAATATTACATAGTATATAGTCACTTTTATTTATTTTTCCACGTCGTTTAACGATGATGAGTAACTGCATCGATACAACACCATCAAATTCATAATAACTATTCTCGCACAAGTTAAGTCTCACTCGTAACTCTGATAATTAGGCCTCGGTACCTACCTATATTGCATTATCGCATTATATACTCGAGTTGTGTAATCGCGTTTAAATAAAAATACGGTAGTACTTATTAAATCCCATTATTAACACCGATAATACGACGGATGGTGGCAATGCTATTGCAGCTTTCAGTCTTTGAAAAGTGGTCGGTGTTCGTTCGTATGCGTGAAAAATAGCAACCGTGCGCGCGCATATTTATAAGTTTATAGTTGAAGATCACCGCTATATCTTCATTTCGAGAGTCACCGCTAAATGATTTTCTCGGTTTCTGCGAAACCGATATTTCCACTCGGCCAAATATTCGGTAGGGATTTCAAATTTAATCGTCAATTATTTTTGTTACGAAACATAATTAGCATTTATTGTTTGACAATATTTTTGGAAAAATGTCGGAGTGGAGAGGAGACGTACTTTATACAGAGTCTATTTGCAGGATTTGATAATTGCCCATTGCAACAACGGAATTTTCAAATCCTGCATAACTAGTATATAATATAGGTAATATGCTATATATATATATATATATATATAGCATAAATGTTGTAAATCGATTAATATTGTTATGTTTATATTTTTAGATTCTGAGTGGAGCGAAGAATGCATTGGTTTTACGCATATGTTTATTTTTAAAAATTTTTTTTTTTATGCAAACACTTTTTTTACCAGAAGGCATATTCCGATTATCAGATTATCAAGTATAGCACCTTATCTGAAAGGAAATTTTCTCTGGTTGGTACTTAGAAAATGTCATTTTTTGAAATTCTCATTAGTATTCGAGGTAATGTGGAAAACCTGGTTCTTTAGGTTAAAAAAGATTGAAAGATTAAAAATAAGGTTGACATTGGTAACCGTTTATATTTATTTTTATCATTAAGTTTTTGTTATTTTAACTTTTTTTAAACAATCATTGTTGTCATAGAAACGTACATTATTGTAATCTTTTACCATAATATGATGTATATATTGTTGATAAAGCAACATTATCAACTGGACTACACTCAGAATCGTTTTTCGTTAGCAATGGTTTATTGTTGTTTAATTAAATTACCGTCTGTATCCTACCTTCCCAACTTCCCACCTACTAAAGTGGCTGCACCCACGTGCAAAGTATGTTCGTCTTTTTTTGTACATGAAAACCAATTGTGTGCTATTAGTTTTAACATTTTAAATAATAACTTACCTAGGTATACCTAGTGTTATTTGAGTTCAATGATAATTTAAGATTAAATCATTTACAAAAATATATAAATTAATAATTATTATTTTTTTTTCAAATTCAAAATCTCTCTTCTTGGCGAAATCCTAAATACACTACTGGTGAACATTAATCAGTATGTATATGACTATCGTTTTCATAAAGCCAGGTTTTCAATTGTTTTTAACTGACAGTTGGTAGAATTTAACTGACGTTGCACTTGCTTCGAAAATCAAGACAGTTTTAAATATTTCATGTCGTGTCTAAAACTTAACGTTCTATTCGTTTTTGATTTAACACTATAGGACTTGGTACTTTGGACTTTTCAAATAAAACGGATTGTGTACGAGTTCTTCTTGAACGATGCGTTAATTTTAAAATATAAATGAATTTGAGTAACTAAGTTAAGTTACCTATTTTCAGGAAAACGATACCTAATAAAAGGTTAAACTTAAAGTTATCTGCGGTTTTAAAATTTCGTTTAACTACGCTTCTACGTATTTTACAATGTATATTGTACTTATTACAATATTTATACTCTTATTAGTCTATACTATACCAGATTCGTGCGTGTATCCTATAGGCTGCAATGCTAATGGCTGTCTTGTTACGTAATAATGATATTCACTTAAAAATACATAATTTTCATCGAATATAAATGAAACAAATCTATTATAAAATACACATGTATTATAAAAATTCCTAAATAACGATTAACGTTTTAGAAATAATTTAAATTTTAACAAAATAACTACTTACAAGGTTAGTTTAAATTATTTATTAGTTTTTTTTTTTTAAATTTATTATTATTTATATATATTTCTAATATACTATTTTTAGGCATATTATTTGCTTTTTGTTTGTTCCTTTTTTTTCATTAGAAAACATCATTATTCGCACCGTGAAAAATATCTCGCTTCGTCGCATTTTTATAATAATATTTCCTACTAGGTACGTATATGTATGCGGGATGTCGGAAGACATTAGAAAACCTTCTCGAAATGATGATTGTAAACTATTGTCTTAAAATATGTCAGCATATCACTATACCGTAATCAAATCTTTACACACAGAATAATGTTTTCGATTAGTTTTAGAATAATAATATAATGACGACGATTTTTTATACATATTGAGCGCAGTTACAATGTATTTTATTATTATAACTAAAAGTTGTTTGTATACTCATTAATAAATATATATATAATTTTGAACGTGTAGCGCATAAAATTGCGACAGACCGTGATTTTTCAATGAGTCGACGTGCATTTATTATGTATCGAATGAATGACAAAACGTCGAGCGTGAAATTTTACATAATATTTTGTTTTCGAAGCATATAGGTAGGAACTTTTAAATTATATTATTAATGATAATTATTTGTTATACAGTTGATGTTTCGATTACCATATGCAGTCTCTCCGGACAACAAATACATAGTTACAGTTATGAGATGAACATAATATTGTATACCGGGGGTGACCAAACTTTTTTAGTAGAGATCTATTAAGAATATATATTTTTCCTTTGAGGATTGACTTTCATAAAAAAAAAAAATTATAATTATTAATTACCTAATAGACATTAATAATAAACATATTACATGTACAAATAATAAAACTGAAATGTATAGCTGAATAATATTTTTCATCACACTTTTATTAAGACTTTATTACAATATTATTAACTAAATAAACCAGCAATCAAATTTTCAGTATGTATTGTATTATTTGATAAACTAACAACAAAATGATGATCTATTTAGATAAATTGTATAGGCAATTGTGATTTATCTATTATCATATCTAATTGTATATAAAAATAAATTTTAACACGGAGAGATCGACATTGAAATCGTATGTGATCAATTGTTCAATCGCAGTCGACCATTTGGCCGTCCCTGTTTTATACTATATAGGTACACGGCTCCTGTGAGTATAGCAAAAATAATTGTCTATAAAAACGCGCATCTAATAAATCAATAATGTAAAATACAAATCGTTTGAAATCTGTACAGCAACAGTTGTTTACTACTGCTGTTATTACTGCTGCAATAATCAACATAATAATAATTTATATTGTTTTCTTGCAATTATTATTGGCTGCTTTAAACGTCATAGAAATGTATTTATTTTCTTAACTTATCCTATATACGAATAGTGGTCGTATTGTAGGTACTTAAATTAATGGGATTTCAATAATTGTTTTAGGTTTTAAACCTTGTGAAACTTTATTGTATAAGTCGTTTGTGCATATTATGCGTTTTTATGGTAATATGATATAATATTCAACTAGGTATATATTAGGTAATAATTGGTATTTTACATATTTACCATGTTGTTTTTTTTTTTTCTTAAATTATATATTTGACGGTGAAAATCGTAGTTGAACGTTTAAAGAGATGGCTACGGTCGTTCACTTGACATAATAAAGATATTTTATACTTTTTGGTTTATCTGAATAGTTTCTAAAGAAAAAAATAAGTATATGTGTTATAAAAGTAAAATTCTGCGTGGGTTTGTGTGGGAAGTTAACGGTATAATCCTCGAGTATATTATATCCACTATAATATTAATATTAATGTATTATACATTATACGCATTGCATGCGTTTATGATATTCGGAAATCATTATGGTTGATATTAATAAATATTATGATATAAAAAGTTTTTTTATAAGATGAAATATATGGCAATTAATGATGCACGTACGGATTATGCCAAAAAACTGGAACGAAAGAGATTACCTATTTTTACACTACTGTGTCGGATTGTTAGAGTAATATAAATCTTTGGAAATTGTCAAAAATTATTCTCCGGTGACTTTTTTACAGTATCTACTATATATTTAGTAGCTGATTTTAGGTTTGTTTCGAGACGACGAAGTTTATGTATAGAAAACAAAAGTAGAATTTTTTTTTTTCAAATAATTGACCGGGCAGACTGCCAAAAGACAACCGACAACTGCATCAGTTTAAAATATATAATTCTTTAGTTTCAGAGAAGTAGGGTTCAAGTCAATTTTGTATAATTTTTAATACAAACAAATTCAATTTTGGAAATTAAATATTTATATATTCATACGAAGTATATATGACTTATGCAGACTGCAGAGGTACTGCAGAGGTCTTTCATGAACCGTAAAAATTGATAGACGAAAAATAAGGTATATAACTTATGCCTTTTTTGTCAAACAAAGAGTATACATCACAATAATTTAAGATATTTTAATTTTAAATATAACATTTTATAGAATATGTATATATATATAACATACTTATGCCATTTAGACAAACAAATGAAGTCAACAAGTTATAAAAACATGTCAAAAATTGACCCTGCAGACATTTAAAATTTGGTAAACGAACTAATTTCGGTTGTCGAGAGAAACAATAATTTGAGTTTTAACCACAAACCTTTTGAACAAGTACATAATAATATACTATTATATTATAATTTATAAATTATATACGTTTTGATTTTACCGGGGTATTATAATTTAACATTTCCGACCATATAGTCCGTTAAGTTTAACACGGATAATTTATTTTACATGTATATTTTTTAAATTATTAAATTGTATATATATATTAAATTTAAATAGTGTTCTTTTGTATCGTCATTTGTCTTAACTGAACGGCTGAAAAAATGATTATTAGCTTCAAGGACATTCCATTCCATTGTAAACCGTTGGGAAGCCTAGCGCAAATAATGAGAAAGTATTGAATGACTGACCGATATATAACATTGACGCGTTAACAAGTATCCATTCGTCTATAGGAAGAAAGTTGTACGAAATGTTAATTGTTTAGTCGAGAAAAATAATTACCTATTATGAAAAATTATACTGCATATTAAAAATATCATTTACATTTTTATTTTTATTTACTTTTCATGGCTATTATGGATATAGTAAAATATGTTTTTCAAAATTAAGAAAAATGTATTCAGCTTGTTTGTTATTTATACAAATCTACAGTTTTATGCCAAAATTATGAAACTTCTTACACGTTTTATATTTGAACTTGGAGGTATTTTTTTTATTTCTAAGTTACTTTTGGATCGACACTGTAGTTATGTCTAACATAATTCGAATAGACCATTTTTTATGTTTTTTGTTGGGTTTCCTAAGTTCCCTTAGCTAATTTGGCAAACCAAAAAAAAAAAAAAAAGTTTAATAATCGAGCGGACGATGATTGCAGTCATTGGTAGTTGTATGGGGTACGGGGGGCGATGAATAACTCGTGTATGTGTTTAAAATTTATTCTTTTAATATTTACCAATAGTCATCAATATTGCAGACGTATATATTTTATATATAAAGTGATAAACCGTATTTATACTACATCAAATTTTTTCTTATGTTTTGAGATAATAGATAATTTATAAATTGGTCTATAGTTAATAACATTACTTTTATCGTCACTTTTATAAATAGGAACTATATACGATTTTTTCGGAAATATATTGGAAAGGAGCCCGTTGATAAAGATAAATTAAACAATTTAAGCAGAGATTTGGTAATGGCATTTTTGCATTTCTTTAAGATAATGGGTGACACACTATCAGGACCTAGGCATATGTAGGACGTTGAGTATATGTAAAGCATTGTAAATTTCATCTTCACTAATATTCCATGAAGATAGATTTAAGTTAGAATTTATGTTTAGAGCGTCATAATTTGTAATCATATTAGCATTTGGGGTAGAAGGTGAGTATACACTGGAAAAATAATTGATCGGACTCATCGAAACTACTGGCATTAATATTATTATACATGTTTTCAAGAATAGGAGATTTATTAGATTTAAGCTGTTTAATGCACTGTCAAAATGGTTTGATATTAGTTGAAACTAACAGTTAGAGTTATAGTAACTATTGTTTCTTCAGTATCGCGTATATGGCGCTCAGCAAAGCAACACTTATTGGTGGGGATATTATTTTCATTTACCGGCATAATGTCGTAGTTGGTGTCATAATAATAATAATTTACTCGTATGATTAAATTAAACACACTTGTACGTGTGTTCGTTTTGTTTTCACCTTCTTTGGTTTTTTTTTTTGTGTATTGCTAGGTATACTTGTTTTAATTTATTTGCATGTGGTGTATAATATGGTGTAAAATAATATTATAATTTATATGAAATTCGAGTCACCGAAACTATTTCGGCGCTTATATTATATTATGAAATATATGATCTGTGAGTATTTTTTTTTTTTTTTGTTTACGACGCGTAGAATTTTATAATATATTATAACAAAATAATTATACTGTCTTGAAAAATTTCACTTTTTTTCTGTGGACAACTTTTCTACCTGCAATTTCGCTCTGATTTATAATGATAGTACTTTTTCTAAAAGAAAATTTGACTGGAGAGGTAATTTAGGGATGTCGAAAACCGGAAAAAATGAAAAATTTACAAAATGTATTATTTTAAAATCGTTAATATTAAGGCTTTTTAAAACATATAACCGAACTCCGCTCAGAATCGTTTTTCGTTAGCAACTATTAATCTTTACGTACAGATATATATTAAATTTCCCCTCTACATTCCCAACTTCTGATCTACAACAGCCTGTTGTATGAATGAACCTCTGTTGTCAATAGGGTCCCATTCATCGTGCGAAGTATGTCCATTTGTTTTAAAATTTACCTTCTTCAAACGATCAGTTTTGGCTTGAGTTCAGACAACCACGATTGTTATAATACTTGCAGGTATTATATGCATATATAATACCATGGTTCCCATTAAAAATATTTTGAATTAGGACACTTCGACGTCATGATTACACACGAGGTGTATTTATCAAGTGTCAACAATCTGCTTACCAGTTAAACGAAAAATCCAACCTGTTGGTTTTTAGTCGCTAATTCAGTAATGTTTTATTGTTTTAATGTTTCTTTCTTTCGGTTAATTATGGTTTCTTTTTCTTTATAAGTGTATTATTATCTATTTTGTATTTTTTAAATTTTATTTATAAAATAACTGTATTATATTATCAAAATTAATGGCTTATAAGGGGGCAATAGAAGCTCGCAGTAAACTGATTGGTTTGATATAGATATATTTTAAAAATTTAACCAAAAAAATGGTATTTTTTCACTCTAGATAACCTTTACAATTATAGGGAAAAATTCGTATAAATATGTTGATAACCCTCATTAGTCATTGCATTGGTTGGACAGGGAGTGCGGGTTATTTTTACTTCGATTAACTTCAGTGCCGTCATCAGATAGTACTTTTAAAATATAGTTACGTGCCACCAAAAAGCACTCATATATTTAATAATACATAAGAATATAATAAAACTTTAATAAAAAAACCTGCCCTGGGATAATGGGGACGGGCGTATCTACTGTTGAAGATGGGAACTTGGGAATGTGGAATAAAGACGATTCCACAATGATTAAAAAAAAACAGATCGAAATCGAATTCACTTAAAATCCTCCGAGAAAATTGCTGGTTCATATAGACGGTTAGGCTTATATTTAAACTTCGTTTAAAAATCGATGTTTATATTGATGAGAACGGCCCTGAATGGAAATTATCGAATTATCGGTTTATCTATAAGCAAAAAAAAAAAATTACCCGGTATAATGTATATATATAAAAACTTAATAGGTACTGAAATAATAATATATAATATTTTTCATTACATAAATTTTTAATAATTTTTTAAATAATAAGTAAGTTATCTATATGAATAAAAATGAATCGCTCAAAACGTTGGTAAGCGCATAACTTGAGAATGACTGAACCGATTTGGCTGTTTTATTTTTTTTAAATATTCGTTTTTTTATGAAAAGAAAAATTAGATGAATAGCTCAGAAAACTAAAATAAAAACATTTTTACTTTTTTTCAAACATAGATTGTAAACAGGAAACCATGGAAACAAAACTGTTTTTCTTTTATTGAAAAAAAAAAATGGTCTATCTAAAGCAAAATTTTTCAGATTTGGTCGCAAGAAAAAAATACAGAATCTATGTAAGATTTTAGATTATTTCAGATTCGTTTCAGTATAGTATATAAATTTGAAATTGTAACGTAATGTAAATCTTTGTAACGGCTAATATCAAAAATTACTGAATTAATAGTTACGTGGTTTTTTGCAAATTAATCCGCGTTGTCTGGAGAAAGTTTATAGCTATTGAAATCCATCTCCTATTGAAAATCATCCCCCAAAATTCGGTTTTTAGGTATTATAAAATTATTTATTTTTATAAATAACCGTAGTAACACGGATGAGATGAAAAAAAAATTAAAAGGTTGGTTAAAACGTATCTATAGTACGTATCTGTAGTAATTAATATAAAAACAAATAATTATAAAGATCTTAGTGTCACTGGACATTCCCTTCCCTCAAGTGTTCATGTCTAGTAACTATCAACACATTTACTTATTATATTAACTTGTATATAGATTGTAAATTTTCTTAAATAAAAAAAAAAAAAACAAAAAAAAAAAGATATATGTGCCATATTATTTAATAACATTTTTTGTTATAAACTGTCTTCGTGTAATTATTTAATACAATTTTAATTTTTGAAACAAATAATACGTAAATAATAAATAATTCTAGTGCTGTTACTCGCGTGTAGAGGGATTCACTCACGCGACTCGACTACATACCAGATTTTCTGCCAGTTTTTCACTTATATTCTTTCCAATAGCTATTTCTCTAACAAAATGCCCAAAAGGAAATCCAATATTGGCCACTCAACGCGAGGTGCAAAAAAATTAGCGATTAGGGAGAGGCGATTAGCTATAATACGGTACACGCGCGCGCTTTTCCGCTGTCGAGCTCCCCCACTCCCTGATAGTTTAGTTAAGGCTTCACTTCCTTTAAAATTCACCAATCTCTCTCCCCCCCCCAGAAAAACAAAATTTGGGGTTTCGATACTTTTCGTATGAAGATCATGAACAAATGTTATAACAAAACACTTTTAGTCCGTTTACTACCTATTTTTACCTATTTGTTTTTATTCATTACTAACACGGTCAAAACCAAATGGGTAACTCCGGGTGTTAAGTCACTAATATATTAAGTCACTAGGCCATCTGGAAAATTTCCATTTCTTGACTGTAATTGTGGTGTAATTTAATGTTAAAAATTATTACTTTACCCATATAATTAATAATTCCAATACGATATTATATAGTTTTTTTTTTTTGTTACGAACGATTTGTTTTTTTTATTATAATATAGACTATTATGCGGGATTTTGTTTACATATATGTAAGTGTACTTATTTATAATGAACACAAAACTGAATATAATTAAAAAAGATACGTAGGTACAGACCGTTATAACCTAGAGTTCGTCTTGAAAATGAAAAATTATATTTTAAAAAAAACCCCAATGTAGGTAATAACGTCGAGGTAATGTTTTTCCCTTTAGCTGTAGGGTGTATATATATATTATATACATTTTATAGCTACAGGCAAACGTAGGTAAAGTATAATAATTTAATATTAACCGGTATAAGGGCTCATAATTTTGGAACTTTGTAAGAACCTATATATATATATAAGAAAACCAATTTTGTTGTAGTTTATACGCGTGCGATAAATAGAGGAGAAAATACAATATTTTACTGTTGCACATTTTCCTAATTCAATTTTTATAGTTCCATCATTTTATGATGATGATATAATAAGAAGGTAGGTAGGTAGGTAGGTAGGTAAGAAGTTGGTATCTCTATTCCAATATTTATGGTGTTTTATTCGACGAGCATAAGTGTAGTTAGTATACCTGAACCTAGAGGCAGATTCGGAGTAGTATAACGGGGGCGATTTTAAAAATCCATATAAGGCTTACATTTATGATGAAAATCAAGTGAAGAGTATATTGGGGCAATCGTTTCCCTTTTATAATAAATAAAATAAGAAGGGAGGAGGGGAGTATCATGTGATTAAATACTTACCCTCGCTGATCACTTAGATTAATTATTACCTTCTACGAGAATAGGAAAAGTGTTAGGTATAATTATGTAATAAAGTTCTTATGTCTCCTTCTCGAAACTTTCTCAGTAGCTATGTTGATTTAAAACACGAGTATATTTAAAATTGTTGAGGTTAATTTGAATATGAAAAGTAATATATAGAATTAACACTATTCTGTTGAGTAATCATATTGATTTTCTTGATGTGGAGCAAGACACACACGGGGAGTGCAACGTATTTTAGTAACAAGGAAAAGGCACTCAGACCTAGGAGTTAGTCCGGGAAATACATGTATGTAGGCAGATAGTAGGAGTGTAATGATAATCTGGCCAGTCAATATTATATATTTGATAACGTATATTATTAATTATTACATCATATGAAATTTAAATGTTAAATCTAACGACTTATAAATATTTAATCATAATTAATGCTATGCAATTCACTGCAAATATATACCTAAGATTTTAATATAATTTAGATGAGTAATATTAAAATGTATGATATATGCAAAATCGTATTTAATATTATAGATCAAATCTGTTTTAGATTCTAGATGGAGCGAGGAATGTATTGGTTTTTCAATGATGTTTATTATTTTTATTTTTTTCCGTGGACAACTTGTCTACCAGCGAGTTTTCTTCAATTTACAATGACAGAATTTTTTCTGAATGAAAATCTGACTGGGATAGAACTTTAAGGAAGTCATTTTTTGAATTTTTATGAGTTTTCCTAATAAATGGGAAAAACAGGAAAATTGGTACAATATTAAACAAATATTATTAAAGAAAATATATAATGCATGTGTGATTATTTTAACATAATATGACATACATATTGTTGACAAAGCAACACAATTAACCGAACTCCACTTAGAATAGTTTTTCGTTAGCAATGGTTAATTGTTGTATTGATTAATGGTTAATTGATGTATATTAAATTTCCCTTTTACCTTCCCAACTTCTCATCTACAATAGTGGTCCATCCACGTGTAAAGTATGTCCGTATTTTTTTTTGTTACACCTTCATAATGGAATAATAGTATACAGTTCTGCAAACTTTTTTTATAATATATTTGTATTTTTCTTATATTTACCTATGTATATATAAAATAGCATGTCATAACTGACTAATTCATCATCGCCTAGCCCAAACCACTGGATGGATCTGGCTGAAATTTGGCACACAGATAGCTATTATGACATGGGCATCCGCTAATAAATGATTTTGAAAATTCAACCCCTAACGGTATAAAGTAGGGGTTTTTAGGTATATTTGGTACGAATATCTTATTGATTATTTATATTGTTCATTCAAGAGTTACCTTGGTGTTACGGAAAACAAAATTATTATAATTATTATTATTACTATTATTTACATTATTAAAATTTCATAATAGAACATATTTAGTCCGCTGAAGGTGGACTACCCACTTTCCACCTATTTGTTTTCATTCAATTCTGACACGGCCAAAACCAAAAATGAATATGGGTAAAATGATAATAGTAAAAATTGGCACGGGCTACGTTGGGAGCGGGACAGCTAGTATTATATATATATATATATATAAACAAAATAAACAAATAGGATTTTAAATCGTGGAGAAAAAAAATTAAAAAAAAAAAAAAAATCTTAGGTAATGTTGTGTGAATTAAACAAAGAAATAAAAAAAGGATGGATATACTTCGTACGTGGGTGCAGCCACTGTTGTAGGTGGGAAGTTGGAAATGTAGGATACAGAAAATAATTTAATGTATATCTGTGAGCAATGATAAACCAATGCCAACGAAAAAATAATTCTGAGCGAAATTCAATTGATAGTGTTGCTTTGCCTATTATATAGAACATGTCACATAGTAAAATGATTACTGCAATGTTCGTTTCCATGACAACAATGCTTGTTTAAAAAAGATTAATATAATAAAAACTTAATAATAATAACAAAAAAATAAATAAAAACGGTTACCAATAACAACCTTAGTTTAGATTCTGAGTGGAGCGAAGAACCTTATAGTTCTACAAAGATGTTTATCTTATTTTTTTTTACTGTGCGCAACTTTTTTACCAGAAGAATTGCTCGGATTTCCACGTGTAGCACCGTTTCTGAAAGTAAAATAAATCAGCAAGGGGAAGTTCCTTACAGAGGTCATTTTTCGATTTTCCCAAGGTTTTTCCTAGCAAATGTGAAAAACCGGGATAAAATATGGGAAAATCTAGCAAAACGTAGGGAAACTAGGAAAATCGGTTCAAAATTAACCAAATATTATTAAAGAAAATAAATAAAGCCTTTTTAATTATTTTACTATAAAATTACATATTTATTGTAAACCATCACTATCAACTGAAATCTTCTCAAAATCGTTTTTTCGTATGCAATGGTTTATTGTTGCTTACAGGTTGATACATTAAACTATCTATGACAGTGTCTGCATCCATTTTCATTATCCTTGGACGTATTTTTAATTTTCCAATTTTTTCTAGCTTAAAGAATCAGGTTTTCCTCATTATCTCGAATAATAATGAGAATTTATGAGAATTTCACAAAATGACCTATCTTAAGTACCATCTAGAGATTATTCACTTTCAGAAAATGTGTTATACTTGATAATCGGAGTAAGGTTTCTGATAGAAAGTCTTCACATAAAAAATAATAATAATAAACATCATGGTAAAATCAATATATTCCTCGCTCTACTCAAAATCTAAAACATAGAATGAAAAAAATAAAATGTGAATGAATATATTAAAAATTGGAAGTTCATATGCTTGTGCTGTGGTGGATACGCGTTTACAAATTGGTATTCTTCGTCTGACAGGATGTAAAGACGGAGAGAGAGTTTGACTTGTATAGTTTTTCTTAGAGCAGTCGGTATCATTTCGTATCTGTTAGCGTTGTTCACTCTTGTGGGTACACGAGGTATTATTGTAATGCGTTTATTATACCTGGAGAATATCTTCTTTAATACGACCCGAATAATGTCATTGGTTTTAATTTTTGAGGCGGATTTATTTTGTGTGATTTTGGAGTCAATACAGACAGTCCACCGTTTTGTTTCGCTTGCAAATGCGGTTGGTATGTATTCATTGAAGTCTATTTGTGTACTAAAGTTTTGGGGTATGTGGTTCTTTGGTGTCATCAAGTATGTTATCGTATTCGTATATATCATTACATCATTACACCTGTATCTACCACATCTTTAACCTTCAAGGCTAAGAACTATTTATAAGTACATCAATTATTACTTACATCAAATAATAAACAATATTAACTGTACCGCACTGCTTTTTCCGTGCACAGTATTGAATTAAAAAAAAAAAATATTGAAACGTGTCTCCGTATCTCTTGCTTAGCGGTATTCATAATGCGTCATAATAGATTACACTAATTGAAAGCCTTTAAAAATGTCGTTGCAAAATATATTTTTATTAACAGCAATGAACTATGATTGATTAGGTAATGCAATTATGACAAAAGTAATCGGACGAGGTGAATTACGCGGGTCTATACTATATATCTATACTGTTCTACTAGTATTAATAATACTTAAAAGGGATAACACAAACTTCTTAAAAAATATTATTTTAAATATTGTGCTGTTCAGTGTGCACGGGCAAGCAACACATAAAATCGAGTAAAAATATAGTATATTTTAATATATTATGGTCACCAAGGTAATCAATAAATCAACAAAAAAATATTATAATTTTGTTCCAAAAATACCAAAATCCCGTGTGATTCAACGGTGTTGAATTTTTTTTTTAAAGTAGTCTGTGTCCTTTCTTAGAGTTCAAACTATCTCCATAACAAATTTCTTCAGAATCAGTTCAGTCGTTTAGATAGTTATTTTCGCATTTTTAGGTAATATTAGTAAGCATATCAAACACATAAATATTATGTCTACATTTTTTTTTTTTTTTTTTAATACCCACCCATATTATGCTATTTTTTTGAATATTTGACAATGAAAAAATTGAAAAAATACCTTTATTTTTTTACCAACAACAATATAATATCTTGTTT
This sequence comes from Cinara cedri, assembly GCA_902439185.1. Taxonomy (NCBI): domain Eukaryota; kingdom Metazoa; phylum Arthropoda; class Insecta; order Hemiptera; family Aphididae; genus Cinara; species Cinara cedri. The sequence continues at coordinate 583,162 of CABPRJ010002369.1, forward strand.
CGACTAAGTGATCTGCAACGTGGTGTGAACTTTTTTCTTTTTTTGTAATTTTTCGATAGAAGTAGGTATAGGACACCTAAATGTTATACTTTATTGTTTATAGATTACTAGACTTTTGTGTTGCAATCAATATAGGTATTTTCCCAATTATCTTTCGGATTTCATGATTTTCATATTCTGTTTGGGTGAGAATGTGAAATGTATTTATTTTTTAATAAGTACAGGCCGGTAGCCCAATGGTTATATTACAAGTAAACAATATATGAATGTTAGCATAATCTATAGACAATAATACAATAATATATAATAATTATTAAGAATAAAAAACAATAATAATTAATAATGAACAAAACAGAAATCGACTGTGAATTCGAGTATTCGAGGATTAAAACTTGCAAATTTGGTGACGGGTTGTTAGACGGCAAAAAACTTATCAGCTCGGAAAATTTCGTGTGCGAGACGGTGGTAACTCTAGTACCCACTATAAATAATAAGCCTATCTGATCGGCCTATTGTACAAGTGACCAGTATTAACAGATAGGCCCAATTGGATAATGAGCACGGTAGGTCAAAATCGCTCAATTCTGTACTGGGTGAATGTGGGTAATTGATATAATATGTGCCTTGCAAACACCACATGGTATTAGGGTGGCAAATATATATATACTCGAATTACCTATCGTGAAAAGCAATACCTACATGCGTATACGGTTAAATCATAATTTTTTTATATACTCGAATTACCTATCGTGAAAAGCAATACCTACATGCGTATACGGTTAAATCATAATTTTTTTTTCTAAAGTTTTAACCCGCCGCCTATAATTCGTAGGCGGCGCGGTGGTTTCCCGTTGTGACGTCATTTACCAACGACCAATAAAGGAAATCGATCTTTTCGTAGGTATCCTACTATCCTCAGTTGCTGCTGAACGTACCTTTCGACGCATACCGAACGGTGCGCGCCACCGGCGCAGCGCTGCTGCATCTTAACCATAATAATATTATTATACACTTTTATACCCGATTTCAGATCATAACGTGCGCACGATTATCGCGCGCACCCGTCTTCGGCGACGGAGTTCGCGGCACGACCGCTGAGTAGCAGCACTGGGCAGGCGGACACCGGAATCTAGTACACGATCGGCGGCGGGGATGCCGTATACGATCGCTAATTATGTTTCACTCTTCCCGCTGGAGGACAGATCGTATGCCATCCTCCTTATCCTCATACTCGTCACGGTCGTGTATTGGACGGTGTCGAACGACATCCTTCCTAGAGATCTTCGCTGGCGCTGGATGCTGGATCAGTGGGCGTGCGTGTATGTTCTATTAACTCACCCGTGCTGCGTGTGTGTGGTGTGCATGGCATGGTTGTTCCTCTGTGTATGCTTGTACGTCAGTGTGTGTATGTGAGTCAGTCGATGTGAGTTGGTGTTTGTGTATGCTCGTGCGTGTGTGCCTGTGCGCGCGGTGTTTTTTTTTTTCTTTACTGTGACTGCCACGGTGCGCGCGATGTGTACGTGCGAATTAATCCGTTCCAATTACGGTGATATTATTTTGTAAATCGGCGGACCGTCAACGTCCACGCCGTTTCGTGTCGTCTCCGTTTCGAAAAGGTAAGTGCACACATCATTAAGACGCTGTTAGTTTGATTTCCGTTAAGTCGTACCGCCTAGTAGTCCGGTAATAAGGCGTACAAAACGTGTACGACCGTACCTACGTGCGTTAGGTAGGTAGGTGCCGATCGCGGTAACGCTACTGTATTTATTGTAGTAGGTGGCCCGTCGTCGGTCCAACACCTGTGCGGCCGTCGACCGTTCGATAGTAATAATTATAACGATAGTGACTCGGTCAGAGTGTTTGGGAGATATTGTCCCTCGACCACGGTCACCGCCGTGTACACATATCCATAACAGGAATAATAGGATAGATAACTGTGCAAGGCCGCAGCCGCTGCCGAGCCCGTCGCCAATGTCAACACCGACACACACACGCCACTTATAACCGCTTACTCTTTTCTCCCAAGAAGTGTTTTAGCGGTGCCCTCCTTATGTGTACCACCACGTATGTCGTTGACTGCGAACATCTGTCCGTGTCGTTATCAGTATCGTCGATTGTTATTCGAACGAACGCTGCCTACCTACTTACGGTTAGTGTTTTGATGCAATGCATTACAATTGGGTTGTTTATTGTGCGTTTTGATCTGTCTTTTTTGTGAAATGTTCTTTGAGAAAACAAAAAAAAAAAATTATGACATTTTAAATGTTTTCCATAAAAAAAATGTAGTGTATTTTTTTTTAATATTAAAATTGTAATTTTTTGATAGGTATTCATCGTCTACTACAATGCTACTAATTTCACATTTGATGAATTGTTACGGTATTTGCGTTTACTATGGAATTCAAGTATAGAACTAGTATTACCACTTGCCTTTTATAAATATAGGTAGGTAATTGCATTCTATAAAATACTACTCAGGAGCGGTAATTATTTATTTATTGTTGTATCTCCAGTGCCCATATCTGTACCTATATGTATCAAGTATGCATATAGCTTTAATGAAATGTTTAAATATTTATTTACGTTGATACTCCCACTGTGTGGTATCTAACTTATTATTAATTGACAAATTTAATATTTTAATTGTCCAATGCTATCAACTTTATTAAATTTTTAACGAGAACCTCGATCAGAACTATGCAAATTGTGTAACACAAATGCATTTTATAAAACTAGTTACCTAACTAGGTAGGTTACCTATTTTTTTGAACATGCCCGCAATCCATATAAGTATTAGTTTAAACTTAAAAATTCATTTTATCTATTACTAACATGAATAAAGGTTAAAAAAATAGGCCAACTATTTATTAACCTGGTTATGATTAGACAAATTAATTCTATTTAAAATTATGATCTGGTGGTTCAATACATTTTTAAGTTCTATATTCAGATATATACCTTTTTATAAAAGTACCTAATGTATATTTTACAACTATTTAGGTAGCAAGTCAAGATTTTTTACTTGCAAATGAAGAATTGTACTTTTTCCTATAAATTTTATAGGTATTTAATGTATTTTTTTTATAGATTCACATTTCATACGCATGAACATTTTGTATTCCGACAATTGTTTTTCTTTACATTTAAATTCGAAAAGTACTTATTATTATAAATGCCTTATTGTATAAACCTATTTAGAAATAATTGTTTTTTTTTTTTTACATTTTGTGTGAAAATACATTATTAGTGTTCATCTTAGTATACATTTATTTTGTTTAAAAATAATGAATTATATAAGTCTAACTACATTTAATTGATGTTTATAACACTATTAATAAATTAAATTAAAATTACATAAATCAGAAAAACTTGAAAGTATTAAAAAATGAATGAGTGATTTTTTTACATATCATATTCTTAATGTAGGTAACATGTAGTAAATCTCCACCAAAATCAATAAATTACAATTGTGCAATTATACGTCAACATTGAACATCTTTTTATTAAACTCAGATTTAAATTGATCAATAGTTTTAAGTTTTAAGGATTCAAAAACTAAGAATAATTATCAAAATCCTGTAAGATAATATAGAATTTAATGTGCGAAAAGTATTGTAGGGTACTCACTATTGATCCAAGTGTGACCTAGCAGGTCATGTGATTCATCTGTAATTTATATTTTGATCTATTAGACATTTTATAGGCATAAGTGTCATAATAAATACTAGTATTTATTTTTAAATTATTTTTATTAGATAGGTACCTAAATATATTATCAAAAGAAAAATTTTGAAAAATGTGTGTTTAAAACACAGATAAGATACCTATTTAAAAAAAGAAATTGTGATTACTTTAGTATGTGAACATGTTACTGTAAATACCTATTCACTACATTTTAATATTATTTCATTATATTTTGTTAAAGTTAATAAATATATTTTTTTTTGACCCTATGCATTAATACCAAGTAAATTAAATGTTTTTTTTTATATATATGATTATATGATGATGATGATATTATATATGATGTCATATTAACATATATTATCATGTCGGCTAATAAAGTTTCATGCATTTTAATTTTTCGATTTTCTCAACATGGTCCAATCAATGTATACAAACATAATTTAATGTCCTCAGAGAAATGAATGACCTACCTATATAGAATTACACAGTTATTTAGAATTCCTTGATATTTGACTAGGTATATCTCTACCAGATATATAATGTGGTGGTATGACATTTATGTACATATTGTTGTTTTTTTTTTCTGAAGATAATAATGAGACACAATTCAAGTGATTCTATAAAAATACTTAATAGTGTTATCTAGGTAGTACAGGTATTACTGTAATAAATTATTGTTTTGCCACAATATAAATTTGTGGCCTGACATATCATGTAAAATTATGTAATTATATTGTGTATTTAGTTGAGTAGGTACCTACCTATTTAGTTTGAATGATATTAACAATAATTAGTAATTAAAAGATATAAAGTGATTTAGTATTTAATTTTACATTATTTACCTAGTTTTAATTTTTTTTAATAATTTATCATATGTATACAATAAATTAGGCACCTATCTACTTAACAGTTTATTTCGGAGGTAACATAATTATATTGCACTGCCCTTAAAAATAAATATTAATTTGAGGTAATATACTTTTTTAATTATATTTATAACATGAGTATGGACAACCCAATATAAAAAAAAAAAACAAAATAATAGTAAATCATCTCTTATATTAAAAGTGTAAATTTGCCTCCCCTACGTCTATACAGTTTTTAAATCTCTCGATATAAATTATTTTTGAATACCTAATTATATAGTTTAGGTTTTTGTAAAATTTGCTGTATATTATATAGTACCATCGAAAGATTCCAGAACACTATAATTTTCCCAACAATTACCAAGATTTTCTACCTTATTTTCTATGCGTTTACCAAACATGCGTACACTGATTTCCGTTAGTGATTTACTTACCTTCTGGTAAATAACTTAGGCAGGGAGTAGTCAATATTGTTAATTTTTCAAGATATTTAAAAAATTCGATTTTATATCCGTTTAAAACCAACATTGGGATTTTATCATGTTTTTTTATCTTTTTGTTTTTGTTAAACGTTGCGGATGAAATAATAATTAATTTTTAGTCCAGTGTGGTTGATCGTAATTTATCTATATTTTTACTGCACAAAGAAAATGATAAAATGTAGCGGCGAATTATAATAATAATAATAATAATAATAAAAAATCAAATCAATGCGCGGCAAATTAAATTCAAATGGACTTATCGTGTGCAATCGAGTATTGATTAAGTAGTTCTGAGAAGCTGAGTCATCTATTCTGTACATATACCTATATTATTGTTATTTATGACGATAATTGTGAGCAGACGTGTATTTATCGTGCCCTTTCTCCCGCTCTTATTTCCTCTTGAAATCGTTCAAAGCACATTGTCGTCAACGACGGATTTTCGCCAAATTTGGCCACCGTCACTTTTCAACATAATTACACGGCAGTTCCTTTCAAACATTTTTTTTTTTTTTTTACCTATCGAGCGTAATACTCGAGTGCATTATACCCGCTTTTTACGTTTCGGACTACATTCGTCGTTGAAATCGTGATTGTTAATAATTTATTATCATCTAAGTAGGTATTTTTTTTATTTTATTTTTTTTTTTTAATTGTACACGTGTGGGAATTCACCAACATTTTCGCGTCGGAATCTCTGCGAATACAAGAGACAAGATTGTTGGCACTTGTAATATTTTCACACTCTCGTTTCGTTAAATTTTGAATTTTTCCACTTGGGTGTATAATAAAAAAAAATAAAAATAAAATAAATTATACAGATGTATTAATGCAGCGTTTGATAATATCCTCTACACGTAGTCGGATGCAATTCTGCGGATACACCCTGTTATAAAAAAAAACTCGCAAAAACCACGGCTTAAAAATTATTTCCTAGTTTAACGCATTCAGTTTAATTAGTATAGGTACATAAAATAATTCACTTTAATATTTGCATTAGATATCTACTGTATAATATTTTATATCATACGATAGTTTTTTAATCGATCGAATCTACGTCAATTTGTTTTTTGTTCACATTTTATATTCCCTGATAAGCACGTGCGTTCTAGTATTTATACTATTATTAATCAAATTAACTATATTTTTTTCTTATTGAAATATCACATTGTTACACAATAATACGAATATTAATCACAATTATTGGTTTAACGGATTGTTTGTTTTTATCATCTTGTTGTTTTTTTTTAGTTTAATGCACGAAACTTGTGAAATACATCATTATAAATGACTCATTAAACTATTAGGCTATAGTTATAAGTTATAAGTTACACTGACAAAAAAAATTATTGTTTTACGACGAAACATTGTGGATGAATAGAAATTTACTCGATTCGTCGGACCAAATTTAAATAAAATAATTCGTTTATTCCGAGTTTAGCGAAGAATGTATTGGTTTTACAAAGATGTTTTTTTTTTTTTTATATATAAACACTTTCTACCAGTAAGCTTACTCCGATTATCAAGTAAAGCACATTTTCTGAAAGGAAATGTTCTCTTGGTGGTACTTTAGAGAGATCATTTTTTGAAATTCTCGCGTTAATATTCGAGATAATGAGAAAAATCTGATACTTTAGGTTAAAAAAGATTGAAAGATTAAAAACAATTTAGTTGTTATTGGCAACCGTTTTTATTTATTTTTTGTTATTAAGTTTTTATTATTTTAATTTTTTTTAAACAATCATTGTTGTCATAGAAACGTACATTATTGTAATCATTTTACCATAATAAGATATATATATATATATATATATTGTTGACAAAGCAACACTATTAACCGAACCTCGCTCAGAATCTTTTTTCATTAGCAATGGTTTATCGTTGATTAATTAAATTTCCGGACGGGGCCGGTGTATGCGAGTAATGTGGGTGATTTGAAAGTTTGGAACGAAGGTGGCCCACTCAAAATATTAAGGGGATATTTTAAGAAAATAATTATTTTTTCTTTTTTACTTTTGTATTGAATAGCTTTCAGTTAGTTTCTTAGTTTTCTCGAATACCGAATTTGTTTATGTAAATCCGAATGCAGTTTTGGAATCAATACCAGTGTGTACATACTTAGTAATGTAAATGTACGAAAATATGGTAGTAACGTCTAATGGGGAACCGCTATAAAATGTTTTACGTACCCTGATTTAAATTTATTTTTATCTTATATCAGTATTTTTTTAACGGCAATAAAAATAATAATTTTAACCAGGGCGTTGGGTTTGATGTTGTACCCCTCCCCCCATTGCTTTCTTTTAGCTTTCTGTAAGGTTGAGAAGATCGTAGAACCCTAAAATCTCTCCATTGATAAACCCTAATTACGCCACTGCCCGTGTTATCCGTAGGTATTTTTTATATTTAAACCAGTGACAATTATTATCTTTACGTGATAAACTTCATTAGGTACCTAAGTAGGTAATACTCGAGGGTACTATATTTATTAAATATAATTTTGTTTTCAAGCAAAAACTATTGCGGGTAAGTTGTTCAATTTAAAACAATAACTTTTTTTATATATCGTATGAAATAAATCAAAAGTTTGTGCATTTAAATTTTAATATTTAGTAAAAAAAAAAAAATAATACTTTTTACTTTAGCATCTGCGTATATTTTCCTCCGGTAGATAACGATTTCTGTCTATAAAGTTCATATAGTAACATTTGTGACGAGTTAGTATAGCCTCACGAGCACTATTTTGCTCTTTATAATTTTGTAATATTTTGATTTTTATTCGTTTTTGTAAATGTATAGGTATTTTAATTAATTTTAGTACTCTATAGTTGCAGCATACAAAATACGTTTTTTGATATTGGTTTATACAAAATGTACATTAGAAATGTACCTTAGAATGTGTATTTTAAGTACCTATTTGTTATGTATTGTTATTTAGTTGTTTTTATTTCTATTTGATAGTACCTTTCTAACAATATAAATTATAACTACTATTATTAAATTATAACAATACGAATTGTATGGGTTTAGTTTTTTTTTTTTTTTTTGCCTACAATTATAGTTCTTACCAGCAAATAGTGTACCAAAATTATGTTTATTTATGTCGTTTAGAAAGTAGTTTAATGTGTGTGTTGAATAAATACATAGTTTTTAACGTTACATTTTTCACACGAAATAAGAAGGTGTATAGCCCTCGTTTTTCTGAATATTTTGTACACTCGGTGTAATATAATAATATAAATAACATACGCAGTAATTATGGTTTAAACACTTACGCGTATTATCCGTAGAAAATTAAATTATTCGAAATTTTAATAGGTTAGGTAAACACAATAATAACATAATAACTATAAAATTAAATTTAAAAATATTTAATTTGTTTTTACTGATTAACTATATTAGGTATAGTGTGGTTGTTTTTTTTTTTTCAAAATTGAAAAAGGTATTTTTTATTTTATTTACAATAAATAATGCGTTGCGACGATTGATTTACAATACAATTTGAATACTATAATTAATTTTTTTTTTTTGTTGCCTGTTTATCGGTGGCGCAAATGTTAATACCGATGTATAAAGTAATGTTTTCTTTATAAAAGAAGAAAAAAAAAACGAACATAAGTATATACTATCGTTGCCAAAAGTCTGTCACGGTCATTATATAGGTACCTCTGTTTTATTGTACTAACGGCCATTCTTAAAGTATACACAAATCCGTGTAGAATTCACAAACGCGCCTTTGCCAAAAGTACCGCGGGTATCCAAACAAAATCTCTGTGTTATTATTGTTGTTATAATATAAACGTGTCGATAATAATTTCGTTTTGGCGAAACAAATCAATAATTAATCATTTACGAAATGTTTGTTGTGCGCGCGCAGTTCAGTTTATTAAGCATAGCGTTTCGCATTAAATAATCGCCGGTAAAAATACAATTTGTCTTCTTGTTAACGTTTTATAAACCCGTTCCGATTGACCCATTTTCGCGTTTTACCAGAGGGCAGTAGACGGATCGATTTACAACTATCTATATGTGCACCGTGCAGCTGTGTAATGCGCTGCAGCACATCGGGACGTTCTGAATTTGAACGGTCCCGGGCCCCGTGTTGAAAATTCCGATAATATAAATCTGAGTTAAAAAAAAAAAACCACCATAGCACTTCGCGGCCTTTATCGGGTAAAACGATATATTAATAAAACATTACATACTTACCCACTTTTTACATATTGGTAAAGGGGCACGTACGAAAATACGCTCGTGGGATCAAAAATATCCCATTAACAAAACATTTAAAACGTATTACTTTTTATCGGACGCTTAATATATTAATTACTATTTATTGTACGGGTATTACATACATTTTTGCCATTACGAGAAACGCGAGGGTTTTTTTTTTTTTTATTTCACAAAATATCGGTATACTAGTTTTTGTGTTGTAGAGCGTAATATTATAATGATAAAGATTATTTATTTAATAATAATAACATATTTAAGTAATATTATGCGTAAACGAGCTATATTGTTTAATTTAAAGCTATGGCTTTGATATTATTGGTTGAAAGATATTTTAATTTATTCGGTTTTGTTTGTTGGTTCGAATTTTTCATTATAAATGATAACCTATTTTCAATTGGACGAAAACGAGTAATTAACAAAACAAAACGTTGAAAAACTATTATCTAGTTATTACAGTATTTATGTTACGTGTACAGTATGTTTTATGACGTGTGTTGGTAAGAGTCTGAAATCGCATTGTAGTACCTATTTAGTAAAACATTTAACCTTTGCAACATACAAATCGATATTCTATTCAATACTTTTTCGTGGATTTATTAACAATAACTAAACACGCCATCCACGAATATTTTAACGGTCGGTGATCATTTTTATGTTTGTTTCCGGTTATAATTTTACTGTGCATTGAGTGTAAGAAGTATAATATATTTATATATACAAAAAAAAAAAAAAAAAAAAAGGCGAAGTGTCGTGGTTTTAAAATGCTGGTCGGCTGTAGACTAGTACTAGGTACATTAGGTACACAAATATAATATGATAGGGCGGAGCGGAAGGATTCGTATATTATAAGTGAAAATAATAATTTCTATTTTAAAATCGTTTTTGTTTCACCTATTCGCTATAGTTTACTCATTTTATTCGCCTTTGAGTTTTTCACTCCGGTTTTTATTTGTATGTTTTTTTTTTTTATCGCCATGTTTACGACTATGATCTTCTTCGACTTCGATCAACAACTCTTTCATTTGCCATACGACTTATTCAATAATATTACAAACGTTATACATAATATAATTATAATATAGTGTGGTCTCCGTTATTATAATATTTGTATGCGGTTTCTAATATATTTTGTTTTCTTTTTCCGTTCGCTATATGTTAGAAGATTATAATATTATGTACCTATTTTGTAATAATAATATAATACGTACAATAGCACGGACCTGAGTGGACAGTTGAACACATTCGTTTGGCAACATTTACAATATTACATAATACAAATACAATACAAATGTGTACATAAAAGTACCATAATATTATAAATCGACTATACAGTGTTTATATATATGTATTTAAAAAAAAACTTATAAATTATGGGGAGATAATAATAAAATAACGTCCGGTTTGCCCGTTAGTCTGCAATTATTATAGGCTCGAGAGTTATTTAGTTTATCACATTATAATATAATACAACAGGCTCATTGGATATAGGAATTTTAAGAGGGGCGGTAACCCGAGGCCCCCTTCAGAGACACGCAATTATACTTTTTTTTACATTTTCATACTATAATGGTATAATAAGTATTCTAATATAGTTCCGGCTAGCGCGAAAATCCTTAATAATATGTGTTTTGACAGATAACGTGTATAATAAAATAATATACCTACGTCACGTCTGGGTGACCTGCAGATGTTTTTACATCGTAATCTGTTATCAGTGTAGTAATCACCAATCAACATCGACAATGTGCTACATGTATTTTTGTGTCGGTAATATTTTTATTTTTAAGGTACTTAATATCTGCCGTTACCCTGTTATTTTCTAAACAAACAAATAAATGAATGAAGTTACCTTAAGTCTGGAAAAACTGAAAATGTCAGGGAATTTTATGATTTCTACTGGAATTTATACGATTTGAATATATTATAAATTTCGAACAGAAATTGAATTGAGAGGGGGGAAAGAAGTTTGTGTGTGATAAAAATTGACCTTATTATCAGAATAAAATTGTTTTTGAGTAAAAAGTGGCTATACCGAGTTGAAAATCACATTTAATAATGAAACCATAGTTAAAGTAAGAATCATTTTTGTTTGTAATTTCATAACTGAATACATTAAAATCGTTTTGCATAGTGTAAATTATTTTTTGAGGTGTAATACTTTTTTTTTCACCTTTTCATATTTTTTTTAGAAACTTTATTATTTTGTTTATCATGTCTGGGTAATAGGCATGGATGATGTTTAACAATTTTTTTGAAAACACGGAAAGCCGCGAAATTTTACATATTCAAACTCGTGGCAACCTCGTAAGGTAATTTTTTTTTGTAAAATCAGCGGATTTTCGATCTCTTGGCAATAATATTATCTATGATTATTGTGGTAAATAGTATTTTCATAAATAACTATAACAATGACTATAACTATAACTATCAAATTTAGATTCTGAATTGACTGTTTTAAAAGGAAGTAATTTTAAAAATCTCTTTCGATCGAAATAATATGAATGAGAAATATTTATGATTTTTTATTTTAAATGAAAATGCAGTGCCTCGAAAGTTTAAAATAACGTAGGCGTATGTTGATTAAATTTACATTGTACACTATACGAGACAGTGTTCCAGAATTGACATGTGTTATTTTTTAATTTAGTCGGTCTTATAATGGCGCCACGGTGTGTTTACAGTGTGGACATTTCATTAATATTATAATGTAAGAAACATGGGTGGGCTGTCTATTATAATATAGGTTTATTAAAGAGTTTACGCTGTTTTTTCTGTGTTCTCGATGTAAAGAACAAGTTAGTGTTTTCGAGACGCATATTATAATATATTCGATTGATTGTATTGACTAAATTATTGTTATTATATACTTTTGAATATTCATGTATAGTAAATCGAGTGCTATTTTCGACGATTACATTGCATTGTACTACTCGTTTATGATAATTACGATGGAGTACAGTATATTATACTTATTAATTGACATTAATAATTGCATCAATCTCCCCGACTGGAATACAATGATATATTATAGAACAAACATACATATTGTTACATAATATTTCCCGCGCGATGCGTATTATTTTTAGGATACAACGAGAGTTCAATTTACCTATCTTATCGTCAAATTTGATACCTAGACGGTTTTATTCTCGTTTTGGCATTTTAATCCGCTGTTGTTGGAACAAAAATATTATTCGGAACCGACGGTTTACATCATTCGCGAATTATTTACTGTAATTTACAAAACCGGTGGAAATTGGGTTATTATTTTTGGTTTATCGAACTCGGTTTTATTATAACAAAATTACTATTGTAGATATGAGGTAGGGCATTTTTTTTGTGAATGTCTCCACCTCTATCCCCTCTTAAAAAAGCTCCATATTCACATTATTTCTTATATAAAATAAAATTGTTACAAAATCTACTAATTCAATCGTTAACCATTTATTTTATAATGGATACACAATTTAACTGTCCTTGGAGGGTGTCCAATGGACTTTACTGTGTCCTTTTGGACACTGAAAACCTGCTTAAAAAACGCCTTGATACGAAAAGCGATACTTTTTTATTGTCTAATAATTATAACAATTTTTACTCTTTATTATTATTTTTATTAAACAGTTTTACGGCTTATTTTTTTTTTTACGTCTGGTGGACCATGATCTTTTTCTTTTTTTGTAACTGGATTAGTGTGATAAACATTATAAATGATTTACCGAAGGCGAGTTTGTTAAAATATACACGTCTGATGCAGGTTTTCGGTCGCCAAATTAGAAAATTGCATCGAGGTCGTGTCCTCCGATAATATAATATCTAGTGTGTGTACGTGAATAATAATATTTTATAGTTATTGGAACATCATTGAAAACTCGTTTCTTATGAAAAAATTGCCTATAAAATTCTAAATAGTTAATTAATTCTCAAATGCTATTGCTATACCTGAACGTCAAGAATATAATATAAAGTAGGTTTTTGGTTCTACTTGACAGATTAAAATATAAGAGACCATATAATATGTATTGCAAAAGCGATACAATTGCTTTAATTACCTTGAAATAATTAAAATAAATTTGAATGCGTTTAAAAAAAAAAAAACTGTTTAATATGCAATGTATATTGAAATTTAATCGTATTTAAAAAAACTTTTTTTTATTGGTTGTCTAGATAATGAAAATATATAATTTTAGATTTTTAGTCGAGTTACTATTCCTTGTAAAAAACTGTGGGGTGGCAAAAACGCTCAAAAAGTTTCACGGTAGTCAGTTGATAGAAAATCAAACCCGAAAGACCTCTTAAACGGATTGTTTTACGATAAGTATTTTCAATGTCGAGAGCATACCTATAGCAGAAAATAACCGTCTAAAAAACTGTTAAATTTATGACATCCGGTTTTAACAAAATCAATTTTAGGTTTTTTTTCCCCGTCATAATTCGAGAAATAATTTAGGGATTTGCAAAGTCGCAATATTTACCAATTTATAACCCCTGTACTAATAGTTTTTAATGAAGACCTTACAATAATTTTAATAAATTTAAAATATTTTTCAGACGAATTATAGAGCCGTTGTTTATCTTGAAAATTCATAATAATGATGTTAATTATTTATTGGCCAACCTAAAATAATTACAACGATCGGTTTGCACATTTGATTTATTTTTTGTACGCCGTAATTCACATCCAAAATCTAATCAATTAACCTATCTAACAGTAATTCAACTAACCTCAAGATGTTTAACTTTAAAGATGTTAACCTCAAAATTATTATTATTTTTTATATCTCCGATCAATAATATAGTTTTTTAGAATAATTATGTTAAGTATCATGGAAAATCGTACTCGCTTACTTCAGTCGTGTTACACTCTGGATATAAAAAACATTAGGTATGCCAGAAACGAAAATCGGTTTAATTTGAATAAAAATACGAGAACAATTTATTTGTTTGTTGGTTTGAAATAAATTGAACGCAATATTGGTACACTTTTTAATAAAGACAGTTTGGATATTAGTCTTCAATAGACAATGACTTTTTTTTTTTTTTATTTTAGATACTGAGTACAATAAAGAAGCTTTTAATTTTACAAAGATGTGTTTTTTTTTCTTGGAAAACACTTACGGTTAATAAAAATACTTTTCATGTCATAGGTTCCCTAAAAGATGCCGATTTTTCATCTGATGTTAATTTATTTGAAACATGTATCGACATTTTTTGTAGTTCATCCCTTTGGTATTTTTATTTTCTTTTACACGACTTTGTTCAAATCGTTTTTTCGTTTGCAGTGATTTATCATTGCATACAGTATATAATATGTGAATAAGATAATTTTTTTTTTCAGTGAGTATGCCTGAACAAAATTACGTTAATAAAGAATATTATATTGTTGTCAAGTTTGTTCTGAACCACGTATTATTTCTTATCGGTAAATCAATTGAATTCCCTCTCGAAATGCGCTCTATATTATTATTATTTTTATATGCTCCGGATAACGATGAATTAATTTTAATAAAAATATTTCTTAGTTTGTATATGGTTTATCTTTTTCAAAGATGTTCGTAGTTAAATGAGAATATTATTATACAAACGAATTTTTTAATTAATTTTTTTTGTAATATTTATAAATAATTATTATCGTTTATGAAATGGAACTATAATCATTTAAGTATACTATAATATATTATAGTTATTTTTAACTGCATTTTTACGCTCTTTGTCGTTTCACTGTGTAGATAAACTAGATAATATTATATTCTACATAATAGTAATAATAATAATAATAATAATATACAAACACATATAATACGGTTCTACATACGCGCGCGCTCGCGCACACACACACATACATACACACACATACACACACAGAGTATATTTCCTGCGGCAGGATATGTACGCCGACCGTTTTGTATGAATGTACATATTGCACACATACACACACACACACACAAACACACACACACACACACACACCTCAGCGATGACTAACAATATAGTCATGCTCGCCGTGACAGTATCAAATTTATGTTTTTAAACTTGTTTGTGATTTTCACAAACGACACACGTCGACGGAATATCGTCTGAAATATTATGTTATATTATTATTTCGATGAAAAAGATTGAGTTAGTGTATTATTATATTAAGTCGATGTTAAGAGGACGTCGCATAATATTATTGTCTCGGCGTTGTACAAACGCTACGACATAGCATATTTTTGTACCTATTCGACAGAACCGATTTTATGGTTAGTCGCGATATTAGAGTGAATTGTTGACCTATTATCAAACTTCGAGGCGAGTACAATAGTTCTCCGATTTGCACGTCGGTTTTTCGGATAGTTAAATTCTGAGCGAGATACAATAAGCGTTTTTAAATTATTGTAGTAGCTCCGTTAACGGAAACGCGTTTTCATGACAAATGTTCCGTTTACAGATGTATAAGTCTTATGTATTTCACATTAACTCCGTATCTCATTTAAAAATAACGGAAAAATAAAACATGAAGACTCAACACACTTTATTTTCTTACCTTTTAGTAATTTAGCTCTATATATATTCAAACGAACAGCCCGAAATCGGTTCTTCTAAATGAAAATCTTTTCTGTCGCTTGTTCGTAACCCGGAGACGTCAAACGTTTATTATTGTGTATGGCTTCTCGTTGGATAATATAATAAACGACTCTAAAAAAAAAACCTACTCGAGTTAATATTACGCAATCTCAAATTTAAATATAACAACTATTATCGATTACGTATTATCAATAATAATATTATATTGTTATTCGTCCGTTTGTAGTTTATTTCTACGGTAGAAGTACAACAATAACATATTATTGTGTCTTTTCGAATCGCATATTTGTCCTATATCCCTTTTTGTAACCCTTACCCACAAAAAATCTCCTATGCCATTCGATTATAAGGAGTGATCGACTATTATTTTCTTACTTACTGCCTACGTCAACATTTAGAACTAGGTCGTTTGACTGGTGAGTAGAGACGTAGGTTTCTAAACTAACTAAATACTTGCACACACCATTATGGGACCCATAGAAAAATACGACTTGCGTCATAATAGCGCCGACGCCTGGTATTTCGATGTCCTGGACAAATTACTATTGCCTAAAATGAACGTGCCTCTTGGCTTTTCGGAAATAATTACATTTCAAATTGAATATGAATAATACATAATCACTGGCCATCGCTAAGATATCATGACTGCTACATGGCCATGCATGCTATGACCGTCGCATTCATATTATATCTGCGACTGGGGTCTATGTATCCATACTAAGATAGTAAAGTTTGAGAGGTTTAAAGTCTTGATCATTATTTCTTACCTGTACAAATTAATTGTATCTAATTAAATATATTATTTATTTAAAAATTGAAACAAAATATTTATGTACACTGTATATCACTATCGAGTACCTCGGGGTACTAGTATTATAATAGACCTATATTAAAAATCTAAATAGACATACTTGAGATTATTCTCCATTCCTGAGTACAGCAGTCAAAAACTTCAGCACTAAATCTAAATTCTAAAAAATATCATTTTCACTTATACCATCAAACTTTTAAATAATATAAAGCATACATTGAATTAATTCTAAAAATAAATGTGTACGTTTTAAATTATTTTTTACTTACATGTAGTGTTTATTTATATATTCTGATTTTAGATTCTGAATAAAGCGAGGAATGTTTTGGTTTTACAGTGGTGTATTTTTTTATAAATATACACCGTACAAATTTTATATCAGAAATCTTTGCTACGATTTTCAAGTGTATTACCTTTTCTAAAAATAAATTGTACTTAGTTAGTACTTTAAGAATGTCATGTTTTGATTTTCCAAGCAGTTTTCATAATAAATGGGGAAATACTGGAAAATTTACGAGAATAATGTATTTATTATTTTAAATTTTGTTAAAAATGTTAAAATGTTCGTAGAGACTTGAAATTTGAACCAAAAATTTATATTTGCCTTTTCTAGAAGTGGTCAAATTTTCAAAATATTTTAGCCATTTTTGAGCTATTTATAGAAATAGCTAATGTTGTTGTAATGTTGTTAGTTTTGTACGTAATTTTTATTCGGTAGGTGTTATAAACTCGTATGTATAAAATTGTTATACTAGCGAGAAATACTTGACAATTTAACAGAAGGTTTATTATAAGAATCGTACTCTGAATAAACTTAAATATTTAATTTTAAAATTATTATAATAAAATTGAATAACGTCATCTCACTTAGTAGTTCACACTATGTGTGTTATTATTTTGATTTTCATGTTTTTATGTTTTCGTATTAAGTGTTGGTTTTAAAGATTATTGTTGACTTAGCACCGGCGCCAGGTATTGCGATATCCTAGTCAAATTAATGTTGTATAAGATCTAGGGAGGCAAATGTCCCCACCTGGCTTTTTGAAAATAATTAATTCTATATTATTGAATATATATATTAATAATAAATATCGATATTCGTATATATTTGAAATTATACCATTGTCTTACTCCAATAAAAAAATTACAGGAGAGCTTTTTTGTTGAATTTTGGATCTAGTTGGTGCAATGAGAAGCGTATT
Source organism: Cinara cedri (assembly GCA_902439185.1). Classification (NCBI taxonomy): domain Eukaryota; kingdom Metazoa; phylum Arthropoda; class Insecta; order Hemiptera; family Aphididae; genus Cinara; species Cinara cedri. The sequence continues at coordinate 601,007 of CABPRJ010002369.1, forward strand.
TTTTGATTTCCCTTGTAATTTTAACTGAGAAAACCTAGAATAAAAGGGAAAGTTTACGGAAATAATGGTCTTATTATTTTTGATTTGATTTTTTTTTTATCTTAATTCAATTAGAAATAATAATTAATTTTAATTAATATCTTTCACTTGAAAATCTGAACATGGTTTCTGGTAGAAAAGTTGTTAACTAACAGACATGCCCAGTGACATGGAAAATACGTAATTTTGCTGAAATGTCTGTTTATTTAGCCATGCGTTTAATGTGATGAATACATGAATAAGAACATTATTAGAAATTATTGAACAAAACAAAAGAATATGATAAGAAAATTTCAGTATATAGGTACCTAATTAAAATATATCTAATAATTATTATATATTGAATGTTGGTTTTTGGTGCTATTATCTATTGAAAATATCTCAAATATCGGCAACTTTTTTTCTTGAAATATAATTTTACGATGATATATTATTCGTGTAGGTATATATATTTCAAAATATTAGATTTAGTCTTGATTTAATGCTAACAATGTCCTGCTTTATAAAAAAAAAGGTGAAAGTAGAAATGCATTCTACCAAAATGGGCTCGTAATTATTAAATTGCAGCACAAAACCTGCAGTAACTACATGATGAAGTGTTGGTGGTTCACTGAAATTAAAAACTCCTCTATTTTACACTGGGAGTAAATTAATTCTACTAGAAGAGATTGTAAAACGTTATGCGATAGCATAGTTTACAGAAGTTTTATTATTATCTGAAAAATATCGGAAAGAATATTATTTTTAAAATATATTAGTTTTGGTTTTTTTCATAAACGGCTTAAAGTTCAGATTTTGACGGTGCTAATACAGACGAACTTGAAAGTTTTCTCTGACAGCCTCGATAACTAATAACAATAATATTATAATCAGTAATAAATTAGTCTTGTTCGTAATCTCGAGGTCATGTACATTGTACCTATTGGTACTTTTGAGTATTGTGTTTTTTTTTTATACATATATATTTTTTCGTTTTTATGTTTAGTAAATAAAATTAGTAGTATAAAATGATATTAAAAAATATCGTATTATACTCGTACTTGCGGTGTTGGATTGGGGTGGGGTGGAGGGGTATTATTATTTTATACTACTCGAACCGCCGAATGAATTATGTGAAACCGCCTACGTACGTAATTGTGAAATACCTGCTAGATAGAAAACACCTGCTCACCAGACTGCACAAGAATAGTTCTATTTTCATTTTTCAATTTTTAATAAATTAACATAATACATTATTTTGAATAGTTGTTTTCATTGTTGTAGATCCGAGGTACTGTGTCTTACCTGTACTATACTTTTAACTTGTATATTGTTTTCGTTTTATGGGAAATTTTTTTTTTTTAAATTGCCGAATTCTTATTAATAAAGGCGTCACTGAGGGGAAAAAATTAGGGTCGCGTTAATTTTTTTGCTAAAACCAAAAAAAAAAATTCTTCCGGTTGCTGGTCCACTGACGCGAGGACTGTGACAAATGTCTGCCCTTCCGCCGGCGACGATCACGATATTTTTAGCGCATTTTAAAATCGACTGGGTATCTATATGCATGGGTATTCGGCCTATAATAACGTATAGGTATTGTGCTAGCGTAGTCGGGCATAATTGTTATTTAACGGAACTACTATACGGCTCTGCTACTGCGCGTGTCCGATTTCCTTAAACGGGTAGTGTATTAGAAAATATCAGTTCAAGAACAATTATAAGTAATACAGATCGGCGGTCGGTATAAAGACACGTGTAACGTCAGTAGTTTTTATCTCGGACAGAAGTTTGAAACTTGAAATTAACTATTATTATTTCGAGCCGATTTCGCGATACGGTCGGTGTCATACGGGTGCTGCAGATATTGTATCGCGCGCCCATGCGACAGTTCTTATTTTTTCGTTTCTCCGTAAACCCCGCCGCGCATACCATAACGTTTTTTTTTTTCTATGTACCTACGATATCGCGGGGGGGGCATGGCGAACGGGGCGAGGGAGTGGGGTTCGTACGTGTACGTCACCTCCGTCTCGCCCCCCCGTCGCGTCGAACGTTTTGCCGGAGGGGTGAGTGGTGCGTGCGGATTAGTCAGCGACCGGGTATCGGTCGCGTCGTCGATTCTCAACGAACGGCGGTAGCCCCGAGAGAGAATCGCGACTGCGATATTCTACGCGGCGGCGACGACGACGACGACGACGGAAACCGAGAGCGGCCGTATAATCGTGACCAACGGGGCACGTTCGGACGACCCGCAGGCAGACAGTGCCGGTAAGCGACGCGGTCGTTCCGCGCCGGACGTTTCCTTTTACAGGCGATATTCGTTCGGAACGGAGAGCACGGCGTCGGTGCTGTCGGGTGGGAGGAGGGGGCGAGGATCGGTAGGAGGAAGTTGTAGCGCGCGGTTGTAATATTGTCGTCGTGGTCTGGACGCGGTCGTGGTGGTGCCGGCGAGAGAGAGAGAGAGAGAGAGAGAGAGCGAGTGAGAGACAGTGAGTGTGAGAGAGAGAGAGACGCAGAAAAAAATACCCGAGTATAGCTGTGTAGGTATATAACTACGTACTGCGGTCTAATAATAATACAGCAAAGAACGACCGCGCGGCCGTGGCGGCGGCCGGAGGAATTCCACGCCCGAATCTGGAATAGACTCGTCTGTCCCGTCTCGGCGTTTTGTATTCATATTAGCGTGCCGGGTTTACAATAATAATTCCTAATAAAGGCTAATAACTAGTCTTAACAGCCGTTGGGGAAAAAAAAAAACGTTCGACTCGTTCGTCGTCGTCTCCGCGTACGCGCCGATGTTTTGTTTTGTTTTTTTTTTCCTGTCCCGCCACGTAATATTATTATTATCAATTGTTATTATCTCATATCATATAGTATTGCGACGCGTTCGCGTTCCGCGGCCCGCGGGGTTCTCCGGGTCACAACACCGCACTATTAATGTTGTTGTTATCTCGTGCCGCCGACACGTAAGATTTAAGATAAGTAAACGATATTATTATTTACGTTTGCGACGGCCGCCGACGACGTGTCCGAACCGCGCCGTCGTTTTCGCCGGCCGGCCATATAAACAATATTTTTATTTATTATTGTTTTTTTTTTTTTTCACCCATCAACGCGCGACAATATAATGAATACATTTTATTGTAACAGTACCCCCGCCCGCGACCCCCCCCCCCTCGAAGATAATGCCGTTTCCCATTCGTCGTCCTGTTTTATTAATTTTTTTTTTTTTCCTCGTCGGCTGCGTGATTCCGAACGTGTCGCGTTCGTTTATTATACGTCGTCGCCGTGGCACGTGCACATTATAATAACGACGCACGGTGACATCGCGTATAATGTTTCCGTTAAATTTTCTAAACGCGCGCGCGTGGTTTGCCCTCGACCGCAGAGTAATATTAAAACACTACGCGCTGAGCCCTCGACTGCTTACCGAAACACGACGATAAGAAATACCTACGAGTGCCTGTAACACTTGCCCGTGTCGTTTTTTCTACGGGGGGGGGGGGTGTTCCTATTTCCTTTTTTTTTTTTTTTTTTTTTTCCCATTCATTCATAACAATACGATAACAACAATAGTTTAATAACATCCGCCGCGGTCGACCTTTTATGTTTTTTTTTTTTTTTCCCATTCATTCATAACAATAATTATTCATTCATCTCGCGAGTACGCGGTAAATTCGTATTTTGATGGTTTCCCTCCCCCCCCTCGTTTATCAACGTGTATTCATAACACGGTGCGATTCTTCTCGAAACTTGTTTCTGAATAATCGTTACAACCCATTGGCGTCTCCTCTCCATCCGGCATCCGTCGTATTTGTTTTTTTTTCTTAAACCACGCAATAAACAAATGGTTTAAAAATCTTCCCGAAAACCACGAGGGCAGGACGGAGGCCGGGGAATGAACCCATCTGCGCCAAAATGAAAAAGTTACATATTTTCGTTTGCGCTAAATTTGCCTGCGTATAATACATGATTTTTAAGACGCCACATTGGTTAGAATACAATTTTTCTATTACATATTACGAGAAAGTATTTGTTATTTTCGTTAAAAATCTCGCCATTCAAATCCTAAATCTGTGTCTGATGTTCATAAAGCGTCGACATAGATATAGATTTGACCACTTCTAATGATGAAGATTTCTATTGGTTAATGACGACAAATTATCTTATATAATAATTGTATTGTCATGAAATCAACGCGTTATGTACGCGTTATTTATAATGCATTTAATTATAATAAAGATTATGATTGTTTTTTATAATTAGAAAACAAAAGAACTATATATTAAGCGTAATACTTGAAAACCATGTATTTGTGGAAAAAATCTATTAATTTATTATAATTTCTAAACAAATGTATACCATTAAACATTATTTGCAGTATTTAAATTTATAATATAACTGTTCTAATGTTAACAATAAAAATGTATTATTATTATTATCATATAAATTTGGCTCTAACGAGCTATTCGAAAAACAGTAGCTTTTTTTTGTTTCGGCACAGATGGGCTGTGCTCAAAATGAATTACTTTAACTTTTCTTTTGCTTAAATGGGAAATGTCTATAGGTGGAGGAAAAGATACATTTTTGGTGAGGCTAAAATTACCTTACATAATTAAGTGAATTATATGTCCCTGTATCTTCTAATTATAACGTATTGTTTGGCTAAAATTAACTTGTATGATTATCAATTAACCGTTTGTCAGTTAAAAAATTAACTGAAGATGTATGTCTGGAGTTGTATTGCGAACCTGGTTCTGGACGGACCTGAATAAAAACAGCAGGAGAACGTAAACGATCTAGAGCGTTCGAAATGTGGTGTGAAATTTACAAAAAATAAGCTGGATAGATTGAGTAACCAATAACAAAGTACTGGAAAGAATGTCAGATGGAAAGGTTATTATGGAACATTTTAATTAGAAGGCAAAACGAGTGGACGCTGCGACTCAAGAGATTATTGATATTAAAATCAATTATTATCGAATTAATTATTGAATTGAGCGTAAAAGTAAAGAACCAAAGAGCCGAGACCAATGGGAGTCAAAACCACGTCTTGAATACGTCCAACAAATAATAAAAACCAAGGATGTGTCTTGTATGTACAAATTAAAATGAAAGCTGACGGTAGAGAAGAATTGAGGAGGGCCGCAAAGAACGTGGAAATTCAATTAAATCAGTATTGGTTTTTTTTTTTTTTAAAAATGTATTGTAAACGAACGAGTGACTAGCGAAGAACTGTTAATCTACTGTAGCTTGCTCTGTACAATGTATCAAACTCAATACGACAGTACCCAGTATTGTTTCTAAGAATTTTTGAACACATGATATTCCTTGTTAGACCTAACCTAACGTAAATTTATCTACAACCATAAAGGCACAGCCATAAACATAATATACCTGCAACTAATGGTGATTATATTGCTATTATAAAATTCGAATTAAGAGGACGTCAAACTCGCATTTGCCGTCTTTGTTTTTCTAATGGGCAGCGTATCAAAATAGTTGCGTTTTCGTGCAACACGCGCAGGTACGTAAATACAGTTTTGCTGTACTGCTCTTTAGATAGACTGCGGCCTCGTAATACATTTTAGAATAAATCAAAATAATATGCTTAATTATTTATATTAAAAACAAAATACTGTAACATATTATATAGGTATTTTGTATTTATCATAAATAATATCGCAACAGTATGTGACTTGTCGACAAATATTTTCACGCTATTTATAATATTATTACACGAGTTAACGATTTCACTATAAAATATCTTGATCAAAAAGTATAGCTAAAGGCTATTCATTTTTAAAATTATTTTTTTTTTATAAATGCCACTCAGAATAATTAAGATTGAAATTAATAACGCTTATCTAATCGTTGGGAATCTTTAATAAATATTCAACGTAAATGTTAGGTAGGTACTTAATTTTAGATTTTTATATTTTGAATTTACCCAATAATGCACTAAAATTTTTTAATTTGTATTACAAAAAACTGGTAAAAATTATATGTAGACGTAGTAAATGATACACATAATGCGTGTTTATCTTTTTATGACACTAATAACATAGATTCGTTTGTATGTATTATATTTTTCTTGTATGTACAAGATTATTATATCATTTATAGATAATACATATGTTTAAGTGAATTAAGCTATTTACTTGATTGTTGTTATATGTTATAAATAATTACATTATGATGAATTTTTCGCATTTTAAATTCCATCGCTATAAAACAGTCAACTGCTGTTAAGAGTACTTTCATGTTATTTATTTATGTTATGCGTGGTATAGGATGTCTATGCTTGGATAATAATATTTGTAAAAATATTATAATCTAATATTATTACGTATCTATTCAAATATTTAGGAATTAAATAGGGTAAAATGGTAATAGATAAAATAAATATTATATTCATATCTTAGTTTGCCAGAGTTTGTTGTCTAGAATTTAATATTTACTTTATAATAAGCTAAATATGGCCTAAATTAATTTTTGTATATTTGTTTTAGTTTTAATTTTTTTATCATTTATCAATTGTTCCCACAAGACTGTGATTTCATTACATTCCTTGTCTTTATTATTGTAACACTATTGGTCACATAGGAAATTGAATATAGACGCAAAATGATTTTGCTTACATATACACATATGTACACATTTTTTGATATACACACTTATATGTTTATTTATGATAATAAATTGAAGACACATTAATTTAAACAATTTAACAGCGCTATGCAGTCCATTGAATGACGAAGCGCTAGTTTGTATGCAAGAGACCTTTTCTATTTAATACATTTAACAGAATTCGGTGGCGTCTAATCATTTAAGGTCACAACATTCGTTGTTGTCGACTTATACACTCATATATCCGCAGTAGTTTCTGTATGTCGGATAAAATAAATAGAATTACTTATACAAATCATTTGTCACTACTATCTCTAACCCCTTTTCTTTATTTTAGAAAATTAAAAATAGATTTATAAAAAATATAAACGATTTGCTCCCAACAAGGTGCTGGTTTTTATATCCAATTGATTTATACTAAAAATAACAATCTTTTTTTTTTAATTATCAAAACAAAAAATTAGTGACATATTTTGTTTTTTTTGTTTGTTTCAGATGGAATTTCAATGGTGTTACCATGATAGAACTGATTCTATCGACTACATAGAACCAATCAATGTTTATCAAAAAACATGATTTAAATCAAATAAAAAAATTTTATATTTCGTGAATTTTTTTCTGCTTTTGTTACTTTTAAATTAGTTTAAATTAAGTATCAAAAATGTCTCCTGTGGAAAAAGACCAAACGCTCACCTCAAGTTCTATGGGAAGTTCCATGAATAAAATACCCCATTCACAATCCACTCCGGGCGTGTCTGGTTCTAAGACACCACCAACGACTCCCAGAAGGGGAGGGAAAATGCTCAATGTCCGTGTTCAAATGTTAGATGATTCTGTCACACTCTTTCAAGTGCAGGTAAGATAACATTATCAGTCCATTTTTGGATATAATGTATTTATCATTATTGTTGCATTGCAGACGAAAGCTGATGGGTCTGTGTTATTTGAACAAGTATGCAAACAACTTAACTTATTGGAAGCCGATTATTTTGGGCTTGAATATCAAGAAGGTTCTACTAAAGTAAATTTTTATCTTAATATTAAGTACATTTTAAATTATTTATTAATTTGTGTTGTATATTTCAGCATTGGTTAGACTTAGAAAAGCCATTAAACAAACAAATAGGACTTTCACTAGTGGAACCACTAATGAGGTTTTGTGTTAAGTTCTACACACCTGATCCTGCTCAACTGGAAGAGGAATATACTAGGTATCTGTTTTGTTTACAAATTAAACGAGATTTATCTCACGGGCACATGCAATGTAACGATAATACTGCTGCTCTAATGGCCTCTTATATCGTACAAGGTAAAAATTTATTTATCTGTCTTTTAACATTGCAATTTATTGTTACTATGTTAAATTTTGTAGCTGAATGTGGTGATTATTCTGTGGATGATTATCCAGATCACACTTATTTATCCTCACACAAATTTGTTCCCCATCAAGACAGAGAAATGGAAATTAGAATAATGGAAAATCATAAAAGACATATGTAAGTCATTATACAGTTTTATTTATTTATGTATATTAAGCAGGTTGTAAAAGTTTTAATTTTGTAATATTGTTTTAAAATATTTGTGCAGAGGGCAATCTCCAGCAGAAGCAGATTTAAATTTATTAGAAACTGCACGTCGGTGTGAATTATATGGGATCAAAATGCATCCAGCAAAGGTAAATGTATTATCATTTTATAAATTATGTTTTTTAATAACTTTTTAATTTGATATTTAGGACCCAGAAGGTGTACCTTTGAATCTTTCAGTTGCGCATATGGGTGTATTAGTTTTTCAAAATTATACAAAAATTAATACATTTTCTTGGGCTAAAATCAGAAAATTAAGCTTTAAAAGGAAAAAATTCTTTATCAAACTGCATCCTGAAGGATATGTAAGTCAATATAAAATGTATTATTTATTGTTATTTTATAATAAAATATACATAAATTTGTATTTACAGGGTTACTTTAAAGATGTAGTAGAATTTATAATTGAAACTCGTAACGACTGTAAAAGTTTTTGGAAAAAATGTGTTGAAAATCATGGATTTTTTAGATGTTTTACTGTTAAGCGTTTACCACGACAAAGGACTAAAGTTCTTAGTCGAGGATCATCATTCAGGTATATACTATCATAATTTGGTGATAAATATTTACTATTTTTATTTTATTTTTTGATATACTTATAAAATGAAAAATATATATTATGTTATATAAATTATAGATACAGTGGTAAAACACAAAAGCAAATGGTAGAATTTGTTAGAGAAAATTTTGTTAAACGTCAAACATTCCAAAGGTAAGTTTTATTTTTTAAACAATATTGTAAAATCAAATAAAAATTAATATAAATTAATTTAAACAAAATTAATTTAATCTGATGAAAACAAGTTTTCTTTTTAGTAGTATGTACACAAACACAAGAATAGCTTGAATGTTGTGATTCTTAGCATGCAACAAATATTAGATGTTATTGAGAATGTATTTTATTTATTTTTTTTTTCACAATTTTGTCAATGAAAGTGGCTCCAAATTCAAAACACATCAGAAACGACAATTTCAATTACTTATATTTTGTAGTTAATATCAATAAATAACAATTTGGGACTTGGTTTGACTTTTACAATTATTTTACAGCTTACTAGTTATACATAATTTAATATTATAATTCACAATATATATTATATATAGTGAGGAAAAGTTCACATTAATATAGGAGTTTTTCACAAATATAATTTTTTTTTAATTCTAAGTGTTCACTGGTCTGATAAAAATATTTAGAGACTAAAAAATTAATGTTCCATTTTTTAAGCAATATTTGATAACTGAATGTGTTAGTATAACTTTAAGTATCATTTTTTGGGTTGATAATTTATTGTTTACAAATTGATTTATAAATATTTTCATTTTTTAACTTACCAAGTTATAAGTCAACAAAAGTTTATTTAATTGAATAAATAATGACATGCTTGTCATAAATTACGAGTGTTTCCTTAATGTATGTTTTATTTTAACAATTTTGCTCTTTGGAGATCAAATTTAATTAAATAAAATTATTATTAAATATTATGTTTCTGATGGTGTGTTAAAATAATTTAAAAAGGGTCGCTTTCATTGGAGAACATAGTGTTTCTTTACACCGTTTGCCCTGTTTCTGCCAACAGGTCTCAATCATTTCGGCATACTGGATTGTCGCATTCTACTATATCCAATGTTGGTTCCAGTATTTCAGCACATCCTTTATTGCCCCTCGGTATGTTTTTGTGATTTAATTTTTAGTTAACATAATTTATTTAACTTAAGTTTATACATTTTTATACTATTGGAGCCACTTCATAACCATATATTTTAATAACAGTTTTTTATAGTGCTTTATTAAATAGTATTTTTAATAAAATTGATAAATAAGAGTTTAGAAAATTTAAATTCCTTACACATGAAAAATCATTATTTGTTAAAACTAAAATATATTAAATATTTTATTAAAAAATGTATATATTTTTTCCTATACTTTTGAGTTTGTTGGCAAGTTTAAAATTCTATAGACATTTTTCTTTGTATTTTAAAAACTCAGTTTTTACTTTTTAGTTTCTTTTATAAATTTAATATAAAGTAAGCTTATTTTATAAATACAGTTTTATACAAATTATCTTAGATTCTGAGCCTAGTGAAAAATGTATTGATTTTACTTCGATGTGTGATTTATTTTTTGTATCTGATCAACTTTCTACAAACAATCTTGCTCCAATCAAACACCGAAACAAAAGCTTTTTTTCGTAGTATTTTAAAGTTGGTACATTGGAGAATGGTTTTTTGATTTTCTAAGTAGTTTTCATAATAATTAAGAACTGGAATTAAAATCTATACGGAGGACTGAAAAATTAGCACTGATCATTATTGTCATTATTTTCGATTTTGTTTTCCTATTAGAAATCTTACTCTGAATTTTGCCTAGTTGGTTTATTAGAAGTTGATTTTTTTATTTTCCTTGTCATTTTCTTAATAATTTTGAAAAAAGAGAAAGTGTAACATTTTATTATTTTATATTTTTTGTTAAAATTTGGTTGAAAATAATTATAGAGACCTAAAATTTTCATAGAATACTAATAATGACTTTTATTACATTTTATAATGGTTAGATCTGGTTAAATTCTAGACATCTTTGAGTTATTAGTCATTTTATATTTTGACATTATATTTTAGTGTTTATTATGTGAAAAAAATTGTTTTGGCCGAGCAGACATTTTTGAAAATGTGTGCGTCATGTAGAAGTTTTTGTTTATACATGTTCAAAGTGTAAATATTGATACAAATCATAAAAAGTAAATTTCTAAAAATTACTACCCTAACTTTGCTTAGAATCTTATTTTGTCAGCAATGGTTTATTGTTGGAGAAAGATATAAATGATATATAACATAATATATCCTACTTTCCAAACTTCTTCTCACCTACCTGATGAGTGGCACACTTATCAGCAATGTTAGCTTTTTTTTAATATTCAGTTTACAATCTACTAATAATAAAAGAAATTCCTTATTTTCATTTAGTTTAATAATTGATATTTTACTATTATTAATTAGAAATTAAATAGTGTATTCTATGTACTATAAGTTCTTGATATGTTTTAGGAAGTTAATATAATAAAATTTGTTTATATTATAAATTAATAATAATCTATCAACTGGTCAAGCAAGTGTTACTATATTTTATTGTTTCAAATTTAATTTTTTTTTATTAGTATTATTTAAATTTAAGTATAAAGTTCACTTTTTTACAAAATTAAAATTATGATATTTTTACACTGTACATACTCAAATGTATGTATATTTTATTTGCGTACTACTTTATTACTTAATCACTATCATCTACTAGATCTAAGCATGATTTCCACAAATTATACATAGCATGTATAGCATTATTATCTTAATTTTTATTTTTTTAAAAAACAATCTGTTAAAAAATTATAAAACCTTTGTAAATTGTACACATTTAAACAAATACTTTGTCATATTTATAATAAATTATTGTCATTAATTTCATATTTATTTGTTTTTGGTTCAGCAAATTCGGAAGCCACGAGCCTAGCGGGTTCTCTGAGTCCGAACGCAGTCCGTCGCCAGGAGGTGCCTGGAGGGGTGTTGACTGCTCAAGTCTCACATCCGACGACAGTGACGACGACGACTTCGGACATAACTTCCATCACTTCATCCCAGCGCTCGTACAGCGTCAACGATCCAGGTCAGAAACATTCCGCCGTAAACAACATTATTATGTACCCAAACGCCATTTGCACTAGGCCTTGCACCCGTGTTAATGTTATCAGGTCAAATTATTATGAAGACGGTTATGACACTGATAAGTCATATGCGTCATCAAGATATTCTGAAACTTTTTACAAAGATATTAAATGTCAATCTAGTCAGACTGATTTAATACTTGTTGATAAATCTACCCCTTCTTTTTATAGTTGGCAACGTAGCTCTAGCTGTAAAGAGTTTAATTCATCTAGATCTTGTTCTGGAGAAACTCACCCTTTTGAAAATGAAGAAGTAAATTCTTCATTCGATAGAAATAGTTCATTAGATCATCCTATTACTAAAATTTTTTCAAGCAGTTATCCTGGTACCACTTCTAGTTTATCAACTGAAAGTGGTAGTGATCGTAAACTCGAAAAGGCTGGTAGTGTTAGAATTGTACCAGATACAGATGATATGTATCAAGATGATGTTAGTCAAGATTCATATGAATTATTAGAAAAGGAGGAATATGATAATAATATTAGCGACGATGATGATGAAATATTTTATGTTGAAAACGATAATAATGAAAATATATTAGAAATTGAAAAAAGATTTGGTTATTTAGAGCCTAAATATAGAGATATAGAATTCAATAAATTTAATGAAATTTGTAAAAAAGAATTGGCTTCCAGAAGTAAAGAGCAAATTTTTACTAATAATATTATTCGATTTAAAGCATTTGAAAATAAAAATGAAACTGGTCATGTCCCCGTGGAGCGTACTAAAAGTGATTCATATATGAGTGCTCCTAAAAAAAAATCACATAGACTTCTACATCAAAAATCTATAGACTTGACACCTCTTGATAATTTTGAACCAAGTACCGTTAAACTTGAATTAGATATACCCTATATATTGCATAAACGACACACAATCGAAGGTTCGCCTAATGAAGAAAATACAGTTAAATGGTCAACAATTAAATGTGGTTCAGATCATTTTTCACAAGATTCTGGTTTATCGTTATCAACACAATCCACTAGTAATGTTAGTGTTGAAGAAGAGAGTCCTGTTGATTTGGATGCAGTTTTATTGAATAAATATCATGATAACGTTGTAACTACATGCAAAAGTTCGGAACTCATTCAAATGGCATACAAATCAATTTCATTTAATGAATCTGAAACGAGACCAATAACAGATGAAAGAATTCATAAATTAAAGACTTGTCATAGTGCAGATTCTGTACCGACAAATAAATGTAAGAAAGTTTGTTACCAACCTCGAAGTGCAGATACTGGATTGAAAAAAGTAGAAGTAATAAACATCGACCCAGGTGAAGAAGAAATCCAAATCCCAAAACCTGAAGATATAATTATTGTGGAATATAGAGGGGGGAAAGGTAAAAAGTTAAGGAAGGATTCTTCTGGTAGTAGGGAAAACAGAAGTTTAGGGTCTGCTTCTACATCAATTGCATCTAGTTCACCAGGAGTATCTCCTGAACGACGTATATCAAATAGTCCAAGAAAGGAAAACGTTTTTAAATCTTCTGCTGTTAAAATAAAAATAGCTTCCGCCTTAGCTTCAAACTCCAATCATGTAGTGCCAAATGTTGTAATAAGTGATAATAATAAAATAAATGCCAATAAACTAATGGAGTATAATGCTCTTCCTGATATTGTGTCCAATTCTGTAAAAAGCCCTTTAACTACTGAATTGGCTCAGAATGTTAAACCGAGAATAATTGAAATAAATAATGAAGAGCAAGTTGTTCCAGATGGTAATAATTCAAATGAAATTAAATTAAAACTAAAAAATACATTATCTAATATGATACATTCACAATCAACAACAATGTCTCAACCAAAGATTCTTGAATCAAAAAATGATAAAATTGATTCATTTCATTGTTTGGCTTCGAAAATTGCTGCTTTTGATGCATTTACTAATACTATAAAAACAGATAGGTCAACAGCCGAATTACCAAGAAAAAAATTGCCTGATAAAATACCTCAAAAGCGAGAAAAATCCCCTGTACTTTTTGCCAGATTGGGTTTATCAGAAGGATCAGCTTTTCCAAATGTTACTGGTCAAATCCAATCTCAAAGACGTGCAATATCTTTAGATGCACCAGTTGTTTCACTTAATCAACTTCCATTAGTCACATCGTTTTCTAGTAAAGATGATACAGTAGACAATGAAGATGATGTAGAATTGGAAGAAAAACCAATTAAATGGTGGAACATTAAAGTTGATGAAACTGTTGTAGAATGTCTCACATATTTAATTAATGCTGTTGTTATGGAATCTGAGAAAAATGATAGTAATTCGTTGTCACCGAGTATAACACCTGAGAGAAGACGTTCAAGTACTCGTCAAGAACGTTTAGACTCATTTAAGAAATTAAAAAATTTTGAAATCGAAACATGGGAGTCGGAAGAACTGAATGGGGCAGCGGTTGTTGATTATGAACATAGGGATTTTGAAGATGAGACTTTTATTGTACCCGAAACTATTTGTATGGGGGATACTGATATTCATAAGCAAAATAATAAATCTAATAATAATAAATGCTCTACTGACGATGATTGGGTATCAGTAGATGATTCTGGTAGTAGCGAAGAAATACCATTCAAAGAACTTGATTCGCAAAGTTCCGATGAAACAAAGCGTACTAATCAAAAAACAGGTCAGAGTGTTTCAGAAATTATTGAGGATACTGTAATTGAAGCAGACAATACAATATCTGAGAAAAATGATCTATGTGAAAAAGAGCTAGAATCAAATTCAGATGTATTTGTAGAAGAAATTGATCACGCTGAATTGATTAACAAATTGGGCTGCATTGAAATACCACCCAAGCTAGAGCCTAAACGACATCACAAGCTCTCGTTAGAAAGCTCTGGTAGTTCTAGTCTTGATGACCCACCTCATATAGATGATATGAGCGGAAACATTGCTGACGAAGAAGATGTTACATCTAGTCCTTTACCGCCAACTCCAGATGTTACTTATTCTGGTATGTATCTTATTGGTTATGGAATATATGGTATATCTCGGACATTGTCAAGAATAAGTGAACAGAGTACTTCGGAAAAGTCTGAAATAGATGACGAGTTATCGACAAGACATTCTACTCAATCTGCGTCTATGGACGATTCAATATTATCTAGTGATTGTCAGCTGAGTTTGTGTTCTGATGCAATGGACAGTTTACCAGATTTGCCGCCATTACCGGAAGAGTATGCGTTTGATATACCTCCCCCAGTTGAACAATGGCCTTCTCCTAAAAGTGAAGAACTTACACCAGTTGAACAATGGCCCTCTCCTATTAGTGAAGAACTCACGCCTGTTGATCCAAAAAATTTTGAAGATGATGAAGACGCAAAAACAATTCATAATGAAGATTTTATGGAAGAAGTGGAAGAGCCTAAACGAGTATCCTCTACAAATAAGCCTAGACTATCGTTTGGCGATGATACATCAGCTGGTGTGTCTACGTCCGAGTTTTCGAGTAACGCAACAATTTTACATCATTACGATAATGTTTGTCCACCGCCAGAGTTTTTGAACCAAGATTCTGATGAATACGATTCTCCTTTTACTGAGTCTGATGAATCGAAATTCTACAGACCACCACCACACATGTTCGAATTACCTAAGACTAGTATGAAAAATAGAAAGAGTCGTATGGCACATGGTCCTGCGTCTTTAGATGCGCCTGGACCAAAGTCAAAGACTTTGTCTACTAGAGCTCGTTGCCACTCGTATTTTTCATTAACTCGAAGTCCACCTAGTGACGCCTCATCATCATCACTCGAGGCCCAAGAGCCACCCAATGTGCCAAATACAATACCTAGGGCTTCTAAAAGAAGGCGTTACACGCATACATTAAAAAGAAAACCCAAAGTGATACAAATCACTAAAGTATAAACTGAGTTATATTATATTGAATATTCAATGCTGTTAAAAATACCCTAACCTCAATTAAACCAATAAATACTACATTAGATTAAAAAATGACATTTAGGGTGTAGTATGGTAAATACAATTACAATAATATTTTGTTTTAAGGAAGTAAATTTGTTACAAATAATTTGATTGGAATTTCATAACTAATATTAGTTAATATTGATGTTAATATAAATATTTTTTTTTCGGTTGTGATAGTGATGTTATAGAAGTTTATCATCAAAATTTGTTTTGTTTTTTTTTTCAATATGTTTAAATAATAGATATTATGTTGTGTTAACAAGTTGTTATTCATTTTAAGTTTATAACATAACTAGGTAGTTAATATTTTTAAAATTACTATTTTGGAACTTGTATTTGTGTACAATATTGAATTGTATTGTCTAGAAAAAAATAAGTTATTTTTAATCACATTTTATTTTCATGGGTGGCGAGTGTGTCCAATGTTTAATTTTATATTATTAGTATATGTGATCTGCAACAATATCGATATCTGCCATTTTAAGATAAATTTTCCGTATCGATATCTTATTGAATTACCTATCGCGGTATTTTCTAAATTTTAAAGGAGTGGATTTTATATTAATAAATGAAAAAATATAAATATAAATAGCAAATATGGTAAATTTTAGTTAATTTATTTAGTATTTATTAGATAAGGCAACATATTTAATTATTATTTATTTTCATTAAAGATGGTGCATTTAGCCTAGAATGTATTCTATTAAATATTGTCATTTATCACTATTAGTGATAATTGATAACATGACTGTTTTAACTTCAATCATACCACTTATTATTTGCTTATAAAAAACTCAAATATTGTCATTGGATATCAATTTATCAGTATTGATTGTTGTTTATTCATTTCACTTTTACGATAGTGATAATATTATAGATATTGATACTAAAAAAAATATCATTGCTGAACTACATAATAAGTAAATACCTTAGATTATGTAATATCATGGATGGAGCCACAGTGTAGTTTCTTGTTGCTAATATTAGCGACAAGTCGTTGTATGAGGAGATGAGGAGCTAGACATGTGCATGATGCGACACAATAATTTATTTAGTGAAGACTATTGGGAGATTTTTCGATAATATTGGCAACAAGTTTTTTTTATTAATTAAACAAAAATGAAAGATGTACTATGGATGGAGCATCCATAGAATATGATCTAAAATAGTTACCTAACAATTATTAGTTAAATTATGATATAAATTTCTTTTTGAAAATATATTGATTAAGTTTATGGTTATTTGTTGCTCAATGTGTATATTTAAACAGTATGAATTTAATTTTCAAATTCATAGAAATATCATAGTTTAATTTTAACATTTGTCAACTCGATTGAGTAAAATATAAATTAACATTAAATACTAAACCTGGCAAACCCGCCACCCTATAAGTGGATAGTGATATATCAATATTATACTTTGTTAGATTATAATGTTTTATGAGGAAGTAAACCAAACAGATAATTATATAAATAATAAACTATTTTAATATATTATATAGACTGATATTAAATATTGTTGCAATTTAGAATTGGTTTTAATGTATAATTGTCAGGAAATATAACAATAAGATGAAACTAATATATTATATTATAGAATTTAAAAGAGAAATAAATGAATACACCATAAGTAGGTACCATGTATGTGTGATACACATGCTATGTGGTCCTCTAACATTTATTCTTATACAATTTTAATGTCTACAAATTACATTTTTAAATGTTACATAAACTTACATATTATTATATTAACTTCAAACAGTCTTCCTTAACTCTAATTTATAATAATAATAATAATAATATTATTAAATACAGTTTTGTTTTTAGATATTTAAAATATTCATCAAAATAAACATATTCATTTTTTCTCTTTTAATAATAATATTGATAAATTGTTTGTTGCATCGTGTCTTTCTCTATGTTTTATAGTTATTTTGTTTTATTAAATAACTATAATTAATAATTATTGTTAAAATCCCATACTTTGTTGTGAGGAGAGAGGGTTCGACAAAAAAAAAAAATAAATAATTTATAATGCATTTCTAAACATTTTCGTATTTATGAATATTGTTATTATTTAATTGCATTTCTTTAATTTATATACCTAGTTGTAATTTTTTTTTTTTTTTCAAACTGAATAACTAGGTATTTAGTTATTTGTTTTTCTTTTTGTAAATTTTTATAAACAATTATACTTATTATATCTACCATTTTACTGTGTACATATAAACAACTATAAAATACAATAATTAATAAAAAAAACAATATATATATGCATATATTATGTAGAAATGTTTTAATATTTTTAATAATTTCCGTTTATACATTATATCTTTTTTACTGAATGTCCATTTAAATCATTCGTGTTAAGCATATCCTGTTTTACCTGACGGAGTCTTAAGTGAGTTTTGAATAATTATAGTTACAAAAAAAAAAAAAATGTATGTTGAACCCTAATGTTTTACTGAAATTCATCTATCATATCATCAAATTGCTTGTCATTTATTATTATTATTATTATTATTATTTTTTTTTTTTTTGTACATGCCATTATTTATTTTGCAACAAGCGTATTATTTATAATGATTTAAATCAAATTATTAAAGATTATTTTTTTTTGCAGTCACAAACCCATCCCTATTTTAGTTTTTATTAAATTGCACAAATTCATGGTTATTATAATGATTACCTATATTACTATTATTATTTTTTATTTATCTCTATTATTCCTATTGTGAATTATTGTACTACGCATGATATGTTTATTTTATTTTGCCTTACAATATTTGTGTATAAAAGATTTGTTAATAAATTTTTTAAATTTAAGGTGACATTCCGGAAGAGATGGATTCACCATTTAAAAAAATTAATGGATCTACATCTTGCTTGTCTACTACGTCAGTTAAAGAAAATGGTATCATAACATCATCTACTCCGAAAAATCATATAACAAATGGATCATTAGGAAATATAAGGTAACACATTAAATGCTTTTTACTATTTTAGGGTGACCATACGTCCTGTATTATATGAGATTGTCCCATTGTCCTGACAAAAGTTATTCAGGATACATTTTGTCCCATTTTTCAAGTCTGTCCGCAATTAATCCTGTTTTCCCCTTACTGTTAGTGTATAACTTTTATTTATTTAATGTCTTCATGGTATTATTCAATAAAATCTACACTACAATGGTTTTTGTATGTTATTGTTTTGACTATTTAGGAGGTATATTGTTTTACACATGGTATATAATAAGTAATGATCTCATTTTATAAACGAGTCTTGTAATATGTTTTACAATATTTTATTAAAAGATAATAAATTATACTTGTTAAAATTAGTTCAGCATTAAAGTACACAAAACAGCAGAAGAAGAAACTGGTCAACATGAAAATAAAATTGTCTTTGTGTATACATATTTTATTTGTAGGTATTCAAAAACCTTTATATAGCTAACATTAATTTTGTTTTTGTAAATTATAATAATTATAGTTAGGTAAAAATGATATAAGTATACATTATACTTGTATCATATTTAATTTATTTAATTTTAGTGTCCTATATTTTTATTTTATTTTAATGGTCACCCTATACTATTTACTAAAAAAACAAATTAAATTAATTATATATTTTTTTTTAGTAATGATCATTATAGTAACGTCAGCACAATTATGACTGCTAAAGATGAAACTTTGATGAAAAACATCGAAGTCACTGATACAAAACGTAAAGTGAGTTATTATCATGATACAATAAATAAAACTTAATTATAATCACGCAATATATTTGTTTATTTATTTTTTTAGTAATATTCTTTTTATTATAATTTTATTTTTAATTTTCAGAGACCTACAGATAGAGCATATTTTATTACTAAAGAGATATTGATGACGGAACGCACTTACAGGAAAGATTTGGAAGTCATTAATTTTGTAAGTAAAATATACCGCACACACAAAAAAAAAAAAAATATTCATTGTTTGTAATTGATTTATTAGTGGTTGCGAGATAATATGAGCAAAGAAGATGATGAAATGGGACAGATAGAAGCAGTTAATATGTTGCTCAATTTAATTGACCCGATATATGATGCACATTCATTATTTTTGAAGGATGTAGAAATGAGATTAAATAATTGGGATCCTCCGTGTATAGCTGATATTTTAGTGCAGCATTTTAATAATTTAGAAGTATAGTTTTTTAAAAAAATTATTTTGATTTTATTTATATTTAGATTAATGTTAAAACTATTTTTTCAGTTGTATGATCAGTATTTGGACGAACACTTAAATGTTTTAGAGAAAATTGATCATGCATATCGCACTAACAAGAAGTTTGAAGCATTTTATAAAGATTTTGAAATGGAGAAGGTGTGCTATTTGCCGTTGTCTTCATTTGTGTTGAAACCACTTCAAAGATTACTCCACTATTCCCATTTATTAGAAAGTATGCAATTTTGATATAAATAATTTTTACAATAAATTAACATTATATTTATATTTTTTTTAGAATTAATAAGACACTATGGCCCTTCCCACTTAGATTACAATAACTGTTTGGAAGCCAGAGTAAAATTATTAAAAGTGACTAAGAGATTGCCAAGTGCACTTCGCAGATCGGTAATTTACTATTTGTGTAATTTTTAAATTGTATGTACCTGCTTTAATGTTATTGTATTACATTTTATTTGGTTGCTGTTTAGGAGAATTTTGTTCAGCTTTGTGAATTGGAAAGAGATATGGTTGGCGTTGAAAGTCTTCATGTTACAGGCCGAGAGTTTGTACGACAAGGGTGTCTTACCAAATTTTCACAAAGAAAAGGTTACCAACAGCGCATGTTTTTTCTGGCAAGTTGAAGCATGTTTTAACATTATCTTATTTGTTTATTTTTAGCAGCCCTTTCTGTGCGGTGCGCTATCCATACATAATATCCAAATTATGGAGAGCCAACAATATTTTAAACAAAATCAAAATAATTATATATTGTAATGTTGCTTCAACAATATAATATTCTTTTAATGATTTTGTATCTATTTCTATGATCAAATTATAATTATAAACCCCATGTTCCTCGATATTTATATTAAAAAATAAAAGTTACTTATATATTTATTTATAGTGGAAAGAAGATACGTATAAGAAGATAAGAAAGTTAAACTAAACACAGTTTATGCTGCTGAATATAAATAAATACAAATTATATTGGTTTTGTTTCTTATCATTTTTAAAATATCGTAAAAATATTGTGTTAAGTTGAACATATTTGAAAAATGATTAATGTTATTATATTTTTGTGATAATTTTAAAATCATGATATTTGTTGTTGGTTTTCGTTTGTAAGAGTAATTATGTGTGGGCAGTGTAGAAAATTATTTGTAAAATGTATATATATATATATATATATTTTACAAAAAGTGTTTAAGAAAGTTCTTGTTTGATTTCAATTTTTGATTATTCGTAACATTCTTTATTGATTGATGAATTTTTTTTTTTTTTTTGGAATTTTTAGTGATAAAAGAATCTGGGTGTTATTCCTATTGTTTATAAAAAGTTACCATTGAGTCAAAATTTAATTCATAATATATGTAAAAACAAATTAAAATAGATAATCATAATATTTTCTTAATAAGTTATTTACTATTATTTTTTTACCACGTGATTGTCTAGCGATAGAAAATGTATGGAAATATTGAAACCGGGAATCAACAGTTTTTTCTGGAAAATATCAAAAATTGCAGAGAAAAAACTAGTATTTATTAAAGTTTATAAAAACTAGTAAAAATCAATGGTGCTTAATGTGTATTTAAAGCATCATGTATCTAAAACTTTTTTTTTTATTTGATAATTTGGTTTTGAAACGGGTTAATATTTAATTTTGAATCACCATAGATGTATATTATTCTAATGTTATAATGTTCTTTTTTTTTCTGTGTATATTTAAGAAGACATTTTATAGAAATATTATTTTATCACTTATTCTAATTAATATTTATTTATTATTAGTTATTATTTCTCATTAGATTTTTTAAAAAATTTTTTTCAATTTTTCAAACTCTTATATGGTTGATGATTGGTCACTGATTGGTGTTGTTTTGATTACATTGTGTAAATGAACTGTGACATCATTTTTGTTTTCAAATAAATTTTCAAGATTAGACAATGGGATACAAATTTAAAATAATATCTAAATTAAAACACAATTTTTTTTAAACACGACAACTCAGAGTTATTTAAATAATAAAATGTATTGAAAAAATCTTTTTTTTTTTTTTTTTTTAAATTAATTTGTTAAAAATATAAAAGGTACAGTAACCAACAAAATATTTCAAGTATACAATACAGGGCATTCTAATAGATGGTAATGTTATTAAGTCAATTTTTCGAATAGGACAATGGTTTATGCATATAAGTTAATTGCGTGATGAAAATATAACATGGTATTTGTTGCTGAAAATACAACACTATTTTAAGGAATAAAGTTAAATTAGATTGTTCATTTCGGTATTAATAAAAAATGTATTATTTGCAGGGTGATTATTAAAATATTTTATTTCAAATAAGTTTATAATTAATTAAAAACAAAAAAATAACTTTAAATTACATTTGTATGGAGATTTGGATCTATTATGAGAAATAGATGTATTGCCTATTATATTTAGGTAATTATAAACTATATTTTCACAAGAAAAATTGTTTTTGCAAAAAAATGTGTGCGCACACAATTATCACAAGAACATTTTCTTAAAAAAATTAACATACAATTATTTATTAGCAAAATTTTATAATTTCAATAAAAATCCAGATTATTGTTTATGTAAATTTTCATTCGTGTTTATGTACCTAACAAAATTGTGGTCGACTGGTGTAAAAAAAAAAAAAAAAAAAATACCCTTTTTTTTTTTCAATTACTATATTGTGTATTCCAATGACATTACCAGTTTGTAGCTCTCGATGCGGCCGCACAGGCTCGATCAAGCTTATAATTTAACTATTATTTAACTATATAGCTTAAAAGAAATTTGTGTTCAGCTTAACATTAGTGTTGCGCTTTTGTGCATGCCAATATAGATGTCTGATATGTTGTTTTACACGGCAAGGGTTGGCCACATGTTTCGCGTCCACGGCCAGATACCCCTCAATGATTTATTTGTTGAAGAACGAACCGACAACCCGACACAGTATTCTTTTTCCATCTATTCAAACAACAGGTATGAAGATATTATTGCAAAAAATTAGTCGCTGATTATGGTTTTATTTAAACGGTTGACAATATTATATATTATTATTATTTTATACTTACCTAGTACTCATCGGACAGTGGGCCAATTTGTGCATGTGGCTCGAGTGCCGTTTCTGAAAATAACAAATTTTATAAAAATAATATTTAGTAAATATTGTTTTATGATTGCAGGGTAATCACAATTGCGGCGAATAGTCAGGAGGAAAAAGATAAATGGCTGGAGGATATTGCAGAGAGTGTACAGGCGTATAAAGGAGAACGGACTACACATATTGAGCCTCCAAATGTTTATTTGAGTTTAAAATCCTGCAGTAAGTTTATATTATTATCTATTTAGTATTTATACGTAAAAAATTATGATTTATACGAATTAATTAAATTATTGGTTTTATAAACAACAAATACAAATTAAACCCATAAAACATGCACTATATTCTACTGCTCATTAAAGTTTTTGTTGCCACAGTGTTTTTTTTTGTCTAATAAAAACTAGATTTGAACTAAGATAAGATATCTGGTTCTTCAGATGATACAATTTTATTTATAAATAAATTGATAAATATAATGTTATAGTAGTTACAATTTTCAAAAAATGGTCTATTATTTGAGAAAAAAATGAAATAATTTTAAATATGTAAAAACATTTATTTATGACAAAATATATTAAAATTTAAGATTTTATAGAAAATCAAGCGAAACAATTTATCATTTGCCGAAATGTTGTTATCATGCAACAGTAAATATTTATATATAAAGTCAAGCTCTATTGAGTATCTATTTATAGAGAGTAGTTTAAGTTAAATTTTTATATTAATTGTACTATATTTATCTAAAATAATTTAATAAAACAATTATAATTTTAAATATAGACCCATTTACACTAAATGTACTTACCAGTTACTTTAAAGAATTTCAG
The DNA here is from genome assembly GCA_902439185.1 of Cinara cedri. Taxonomy (NCBI): domain Eukaryota; kingdom Metazoa; phylum Arthropoda; class Insecta; order Hemiptera; family Aphididae; genus Cinara; species Cinara cedri. The sequence goes on from CABPRJ010002369.1 coordinate 625,039, forward strand.
AATATGATTTTTATTAAATAATTTTGGAGATGAGTTTTTCTTTTTCGTGTGTGCCTTTGAATGCCACTACACCAACAATATGATATAATGTTTCTGAACTGTGCAGGTTCTTCGGATGACATGATGAGCAACAATGGTGACTGTAACGGAACCCTAACCGAAATCAACGGCAAATTGCCGAATGGCGGTGGGGCTCAAAGAAACAACACTACTGTCCACGTTTGTTGGCACCGGAACACAAGTATCGGCATGGCCGATCATCTCCGTGCTACCGAAGTGAGTATATTGTCTTCTATTTCAGTGGGTTAACTTTTTTACGGATCCCGAACTTTCTCCGAATCTCACACTAGATATGTAAAATATAATGTTTTCGTAGACCCAGTGCTAAAGAATTCATTTAAAGTTTGTGTCAGTTTTTTTAAACCAAAAATCGAACATGTTAAAATTCATCATCGATGATGATAAACACTCATTTGCAACACGAGCAACTGGCAATCTTGATTGATCGTGTACTTTTATATATACTTTGTACATTTTTACCCGAATTATTTGTCAACGACAACAATTTTATTAACATGTATCGTTTGTACAGAACCAGTTAAGCGGTTTCCTGTTGCGCAAGTTCAAAAACAGCAACGGTTGGCAAAAACTATGGGTCGTGTTCACCAATTTCTGCCTGTTCTTCTACAAGTCGTTCCAAGACGATTCGCCGCTTGCCAGTTTGCCTCTGCTCGGCTACAGCGTCTCGAAACCTAACGAAAAGGACTCCATCCAGAAAGATTTTGTGTTCAAGTTGCAATTCAAAAATCACGTCTATTTTTTCAGAGCTGAAAGTGAATACACATTTGGCAGGTTGGTAAAATGCAAAAATATAAACACAAACACAAATTAGTGTTACAGTAAAAAAGAAAAAAAAGAATGAGCAACTAAAAGTGGAAAATCTTTTGTGTTTAGCGCTAAAACTCGTGGTTTTTTTTTTTTTAGTACGGACAGTGTTTATATTGTTTAGTTTTCTAAGGATTTTTTTCTTTCGAGGCATTAATATATATTTTTTTTAACGAATTACTATTGCTTTTTAATAATAATAATTAACGTCCATTGAAATCAACTGGCTTACAAAAAATTCTTTGGTCGTATACAAATTATTAATACAAATTTTAGTAAGTTATTGATGACCGGTAATGATCTGCCGCTACTGGTGACAATTGTTGTTTTTGCAGTTTGCTTCACTGTCCGAAAATCATTTATCCCCAACAGTTTTGGTTCGAAAAACAATAATTTAACTATTTGTTTCCGCACTTTGTCCGGAAAGTGGGCTGATTATATTCTTCATTACGATTCAATATATTTTTTTCTTTTAATACAATGATAATTAAGTTTCAAATGATATCGGTATATTGATGGTCGAAATAATTGAAATTTAAAGGTGAAAAAAAGACGGGGCATATTTCGCACGATGGGTGGGTCACTTTTGTAGATGCGAAGTTCGGAAGGTAAAGAGGAAGCGTAATTTATATCTGTGCACAACGATTAGCCATCGCTAATGAAAAACGATTCTGAGCAGAGTTCGGTTAACCCGTTAAAGCCTAGTGTGACTATTATGGTAACACTACAGTTGTGTTTGAATGCGTGCTATTTTTTAACTGACGGGGGTTTTTACTATTGCGTTATTGCATATTGTTGATAATGACCTGCCATTTATTTTGGTGTATAAATATAAAATATATTGATATTATAATAATTGATATTGGGTGTGTTCATTTGTCGGCGATATGTCCACGAATAAAGTTCTGTGTTCAATAATCACGGATCTTCATTTCGAGTTGCACGAACAATGAGTGGAATGTGTGACGTTTGATTGTGCATCGATCGTTTTGCCAGTTTCCATAAAAAATAAACTTGTAGATTGTCTAACGCCCTAACGGAACATCTAAAAAAAAAGATTGATAATTTACTTCATAACGGATGTCAGCTGTGATTTTAATCAAAATTTATTGTAAATTGAAAAAAAAAATCCGAGCTTTGTCAACAATATTATGGCAAAATAATTACTTTTATTACTTTTGCATTTTATATATTTTCTTTATTAATTTTTTTTAACAAAACGACTTTCGTCGAACTTTGCTATTAAAATTATTGTACAAAATTCTACATTGCACTCATTTTTTTTTTTTTTTTACCACAAAGTATGACCTATAATCAACTTCCTGTTAAATTTGTTAACATTTCTGTTTGGTCTAACAATTTATTTTATTCACAAAGTGCCACCAAATAAAAATTACGTGAAAAAACCCCCGTAAATTTAAAAAGTTTATAAATAGCTCAAAAATTGCTACAATAGTTTGCACATTTTACCACGTCTAAAAAGGACAAATATAAGTTTTATGTCTAAACTTCAAGTTTCTACAAATATTTTTAACTGAATAAAAACAAAAAATTAAAAACAACACATTTTGTAAATTTTCCCGGATTTTCCCATTTAAATGAAAATAGCTGGGAAAATCAAAAAATTACTTTCTTAAAGTATCACCCAGATGAAATTTCCTTTAAACCTCCTAAAATAGTAATAATAAAAAAAAAAAAATCGGTTCGAATCTAAAAGATTTAAACTTGTATTTACTATTTCAAGTCCTTTTTTTGTAATTTTTAGATGGATGGAAGTGATTGGCAGTGCCGCTCAAAACGCTGGTCGCATGAGATTGTTTAGCCGCAAAGACAGCGAAAACAATTACTCGGACATTATAGTCAAGTAAAAATGATTTTACAATCAAAACGTGTTTATTATTATTATTATTATTATTATTATTATCATTATTTAGTAAAATATTTAACACGACACAAGTAACGTTAAGGTTATTATTATATAATAATATTATATAGTTTTATTGTCATAAAACTAATGCAGGAGATTTGACTAGAATTTTCGTTGCATATTAAAGTTTTCCATCCTCTCCATTCCCCCCATTATTTTATAATAATAATATTATTATTATTATTATTATTATTTTTACCTATACTATTAATTTTATTATACTTTTTATTTTGTTTTCGAATTATTCAATCATCGTGCGTGATGGTTACATTACATCATCGTATATTATTATACACTAAGTGCTATTATTTTTATAATTCATTTCATTTTCAACCATTTTAATTATTGTACTACTATATCGACATAATATTATTTTTATGAAGTAAACTAAATAGTCTTAGTAAACTAAGATATTGTTTAGATGTGTATGGCTATAACGAATTAAAAACATTAAAACAATTAAGTAAATGTAATAACAATAATTTATTATTCACAATTATTATCATTATTGTTATTATTATCATGTGAGAAATTTGTTCTTTTATACTTGTTGAATAAAAAACTATTTTTATTATTATTACTATTCGATGTACACAATATGTTGTTGCCAATATTATCCACTTGATAATAATTAACCATATTAAGTGATCATCAACACAATAAATTATTACCAATACTTTGTCGGATGGTTAATTTTTACTGAAATAAGAGTGCAGAGTGCAGTAGGTATGTATCGCAGAGTAACGGAATAATATAATATAGATAAATAAAAATCAACAAACATATAATAATATATAAGTATCAAAATGTATTTTAAATAGTTTTATAATAATAATAAATAAATAAACTATAATATTAGGTGGGAACTAAAATAATTTAAAATAACTACTACACGAAATGAGAGAGAAATGTAGGTACTTATCGATGAAATAAAATCCACAAATATAGGTACTATTACACATATTCAATACGTCATCATAATTATAAATAATATTACACTAAAAATAATTTAAAATAAATAATAAATACACGAATATTCCGTTCGGGATTGTGGCGTCCTGATTTCGAAACGCCACTGTTAGTCGTATTTTATTACACATCAGTGGCGTTTTAAAACCAGGACTGATAATACACAATAATAGTATTGATAAATAAATTACTTATTAGGTTAGGTTGTCCACCCTTATGGGAGCGAAAAAAAAATGATTATTATTAATTTGTTTTTAAAACATACAATTTGGTTTTCTAAGACGCAAACGATTGTTTTCCCCGCAACTATTTTTATTTTTATTGTTTTTTTTTTCTTTTTTTTTTGTCACGCTAAAGTCGATAATTAATACAATAAAAACGCTCGCGGATTGTCTCACAGCAACACGTCCAAGTCTATGGACTTGTCACCGTAAATATAATCGAACACCGTCTGCTCAATGGTGTCGTCTTCCAAAAAGTGCGAACTTCTCATCGACCGTTCGGACGTCACCATGTTGTCTTCGCCGAACTCCTCGGCCGTGTATCGGTCTCTGATATCCTTCATTATACACGATTCCAACTTTTTATGCTGTTAATTACATAAAAAAAAAAATAATAATAATAACATACAATTAGATGTATAGTATACTATATTAACAAGACAAGCACAAAACAGCAAATACGTAGTAATTCCGGATCTTTTGACGTAGGTATATGACATAGGTGCCGTGTCGAAATTGTTGAGCGTTTTTATCGTTTATGAAATCGAAAAGTGAAAAAAATAAACAACAATGTAAAATTGTTGAGTTAAAACGAATTTATTTTCAAGTGTTTAAGTAGTGGTTGAACGGTATCTTGCTGGATACAGTTAATTATTATATTGTATCGATTGTTTTTTGTTTTGCAATACTTGGTACCCACATAAATTAATGAGGTTTATCACATTTCATGAAAAAATCGAAAAATTATCTCCCTAAAGTACCACTCCGAGAGAATTTCCTTTCAGAAACGGGGCTACATCGTATTCATCGGGGTGAGCTTTTCGGTAGAAAAAGTGTTTACATTAAAAAAAAAATTAACATCTTTAAAAAACTAATTTATTCTTCGCTACACCGAGAATCTAAAATTAATTGATGACGTAGTTGCAAACAAATGTCATCAGGGCGCGGAATTTTAAGCGAACCACTTTTTTAGCGTGGTTGTGTACCTATCTATAACTCCTTTTATCTCTATGCATGAGTCGCATGAATCGCGGCGACCGGTAAATAAACCACTACGGTTCAACGGCCGCCCGTTTTCCGTAATAATATTGTCGTCCGAACCTATTGTTATTGTTATCCGCGTGATTTGTTTTTTTTTTTTTCGAATGTAGATTATAATAGCGTAGCTTAAAAATACAACTGCCATGAGTGTTTATTGAGTAATTTTTCCTTGAATAATTGTGCATTTTATTTAGAGTTCTTTGTACACTGAAACTACTTATCACTAGTAAAGTTTTAGTTGACATTACCTAATTACATTCTTATACCTTAATTACATAAAATAAATATTGAATCTTAAGGGGACGCCTATACCCGCGTGTGTTGTCACAGTCAAACTAACGGGCGATATAGCGAAATCTACTTTACGTAGTTCACGTAGAACTCGCTTGATTTTGGTTTTAGAGTAAAAGCAACAATTATAAAAATTGTAAGAGGATAATATTCCGGGGGGCAAGACGATGCGTTTGAATCCGTTTTTTAATATGTTACAGTCATTTAAAAACGATAAATTAGGTTTTATTCTTGAACGATGTATTGAACGTTATAACCCGAATAATAATTTGAATAAAAACTGCACGTGCGGGTATTAAACATATTTTGAAAATGACGTCTCCATTTTACACGAATAATAAAATCAGTTAAATGCGAACATTCGATAAAAAATGAGAAGAACAGTATAATTTTATGTCTATAAAAAGAAGTGCCTCCCCAGCTTGGAAAATTTCTGAATCCGCTCCTGTTCTCTCAGTATTTCGGTTATAACGGTCGTAGAAAGTTCAAAAAAAAAACGAACTAAAGGTGGTTGTATCGGACCACGTAAAATTCAAGGAGAGAAGGGTGTTCAGTGTAACGTACGCAGGACTTTTCCCACGCTTATTCCCTAGCTTGATATATGAAAATTTGGCTTTTTTGAGTCCGGCTTTTAAAAAATCACTGTCCGAGCTATTGACGATGTATAACCAAGGAAGATTCTACGATTTATTCGTGAATCGTGACTATCATTTTGCTACGTTTACTCCCGTTGCAAATTCCTGTGCGCGCCACTACGTATACTGTATCAACCGTTCGTTTATGTTTTACCTAATCGTAATAAGTTGCTATGTGCATTATCGGGCTCTACCCGTAATAATGTGAACGATACTAATAAAAACGAAAATATTATATAACAAATCGTGCAGTAAATATAGTGTTTGACGTACTTTATAGCATTTGAAAAAGAACATTGGCCGTACCAACTCCTTGGCGAACTTGTCTTTCCTCTCGTCCGGCACGCACATCTGTTGGCACGTAACACAATATGTTAGGCGAGGCATCAATAAGCGATTGTAAACAATAATGTTGATAGTAAAAAAACAAGTTGGGTTGGCACCTTACAGGTATTTAGGTACCTACGTCGGTAAATCGAAATACTACAACGGAATAATTCGATAATGCGCATCATGACGTAGAATTTAAATAGGTGAATAATGGATAGGCGATCTCAAAAAAAAAATGGAATCATTTAGTAATACGTAATGGAAAAAAAAATATATGTATCGTTTTTCAATGATTTTCAAGATTTGCATAGTACCGATATGTAACCCGCGGTGTTCGAAAAGCAGACTCGTCGAGTCACTATGATATCCTCGCATAACATTTACACGGCATGTGTGTCGTGTGATTATGGCGAATTGTAACACGAAATAAAACGGTTCTATTTTCCATTTTTTTTTTTTTTTTATGTTATGAAACGACGATGATCGACGTTTACCGTAATCGCCGGGCGAAATTATTCAAATATGTACCTGTTTGGTATCAAACCACGGAATAAACTCGAATTTAAAAATAATAAAAAAAAAAAAATCAACAACCGTACGACGTTGTTGAAACGGCAGACATTTACCGAACTTACCGAAAATTTCTTGCAATACGTTATGCCGTCGACCATGTCCTGTTTGAGTTCTTCGGCGATCGGTAATCTCATCACTCTGTCGTTCATGTTCTCGTAATCCGGTTCCATGTTTTGGTTGAGCTGTGGATCGGAAACAAACGAATGGATTATTATTTTAGATAATGTGGTTTTTTTATAATCTCGCGGAATCGAAGCGATACATTAAAAATGCGTAATGTCGAAACACTTACGTATCCGAGTTCTTGCATGACGCACGTGACGTTTCGGATTTTACCGGTCATCTTGGCGGTCATCGTGTCCATCTGATTGCGGACGTCGAATCCACCGACCCTCTGCGAAAAAAAACGCAAAACCAACGGGTTAAATTATTGCCGGTAAACGAAAATACGGGAGTATAATATACATTTAATCGGGGGCGTGGAAACTTTAGAGTTAAACGAAAAAAAGTGAATACTGCTGGCGGGTGCGCTACTATATTGTAGGTGGAAAGTCGGGAAAGTCGGATACATCTGTGCGCAACGGCAAACGATTGCTAACCAACAACGATTCTGAATAACGTTCAATCACACATCATAGTAAAACCAATACATTTCTAATTGCGCTCGCAGAATCTAAAACTTTCTCGATTCACTGTGTGCTTCATTGGCCGTTCAAGAATGTTACATCGGTCGGGTTTTTCGATTTTAGTTTCACGAATCCACTGGAATATTTTATCACGTATTCGATATATTCGTAAACGGTATTTATTATAGCGTAAGAAACTATTATCGACATTATAAGTGCAATTGATAAGTTGGACAACTTAGGCGTGTCGCGTGTGGATCGTCTGACAACATAAACGTATACTCTCGCGTTATTTCAAATGCAACAATGAAACACTTAAAACAGAAGTAAAACAAATTAAAAACAATGTCACCACATCTAAAAAAAAACAACCAAATACCTACTCAATGTGGCTATAATATTGCTGAAACATGGCCATATAATTCGATTCAAATTAGATTCGACGTTTCATAATTTTTGTACCTTGTACGCATAATAATTTCCGTTATAGTTAGCTAGCTTTATTATATCGAGTTGCTCACGATAAATATCATATTATAAGCCGACTTTTCGGTCAAGTCAAAAAACTAAAGACTGAATATATGGCGATGAGAAAGTACAAGAAACGGCGCACACGAATTGCCCCCGCCAAATCCAGGTAGTTTATCATTTTTATTCACGTTGCCTCCGGGTGTTTTGAAGGCGATTCGAGTACCCCCAAGCCCGTATACAGGGAAAGGTTTTGTGGGTTCAAACCCCCCTTCTCCCTCCCGAAATTTTCAAAGTAAATAGTTTAAAGTACAAAGTATATATTTATAATATAACAAAGACCAACTATACAAGTCCATGTATTAAAAATACTTTAAGCCCCCTCCTCGAAAATTGATCCTGATTACGCGCATGAGTACCCTTATATGCATATACTCGAATCGCCTCCCGTGGAATACCTATCGTCAACTGCACCGGTTCAATCGAACATCGATACAGTGAAACATCAATGTCGGAAACGTGGAAATATATAGTGACATATTAATATGGTAATATTGGACATATAGCGACTGTTCGATAATAATGCGTGTGCACGGTGTATCACGAGGATTTGACATAGTTCAATGTAATAAAATTCCCTTCGATACAACGCTGTATATTTTCGGAGTGTTCTTTTTGATTTTTTTCGTGTATAGTATTTAACCCAGTAACAGTTACCTATTCATATCGATTGATCTGACCTCATATCGGAGGCAATTCATGTAGACGACTAATCGATGTGACAGGCAAAGATTCGAATCAACAGTAAATTTAAAATCGGGAGGCGATTCGAGCGTGCCCATAAGAAAGGCCATTTTGTGCGTCAAATCAACGGCATTGTCGCGGAACAATACGAAATTGCTGTTAAAATTTGATACACCGACGCTGTGATTGAAGAGATTCCAGCAGTGTATCGCAGGGGTCCTGTCATATGGGCAGGACACACTCAATGGGACATCAAGGAAAATTCCCGGATTCCGAGTGTCAAGCGGACGCCAAAATGATATGATATGACCACGGTATACATTCGCATAGCGGATGTGAATTTGATTTTTTTCAACAAGTCCGCCGGCACGGGTACCTACGACTGGCACTTCCGAGTCTGGAACATGTAGGTAACAGGATGCGGAGGCGGAGGGGAGAGGAGAGGCAAACCTACGAAAAAAAATTCGCGTCTCCGTTACCGCGATTTATCTTTATCCGGCCGTCCCGGTAGCGACGGCGGAGTCTCTGTCGTCCCGATCGCTGCAACAGTTACCCGCAAGCGGCATTATAATATCATTGATTGCAAAACCGTTTGGCCGCAAACGGAATGCGAGCGATTTTTTCTCACGGGATCCGTCACCCGGTTGTGTTATTATTATTGTTATCATCGTTGTTGTTATTTTTCTGCTCTTTCCGACGGTAATAATATCACCGGTTCTTACATCCATCGGCGACCCGCCGTGCCAAGTGCGCGGTTTCTATATACGTATACGTGTATAATATTTTACTATTGCGAGTACAATGATAATGTATAGCGCGGCGGAGTTGTGTTCCGTCACGCGTCTCCGGACATCGCGTTAATCGTGATTTTTTTTTTTTTTTATATTGTTTTCCTTTTTTTTTTCCAACTACGGAATCGTCCATATTTTTTTCACACAAAACACATAATAAATATACGGTCGCGAAACGCGATATCCGCAACCTGCGGTTTTTTTTTTTTTTTTTATCGCGCCCGCCGACGTTAATTTTTCGCCGTATATTATCCATGGCATGCGATGAAACAAATAACAGAAAATTGATACTGCAGAGGACGATAAATCATTGCTCGTACGAAAATCAAATCGACGTATCGTCATATTTTTTTTGCCTGATTTTATAATGTTTTACGAAAAATTGTTGAGAATCTAGAACGATCATTCAAATAAAGTACCGTCGGTCGAAAAGTCCGAGTCTTTCAGGGTAGTTATCCTGCTCGAACAAATCGGAACATTTTTAGTAACCGGACAAATGTCTTCAGAAAAAAAAACGCTAAACTGGGGAATATAAAGTGTGTGTGTGTGTGTGTGTACGTGTACGTGTACAGTTAAATCAATACGGTTCTCGGAGATTTGAAATTTCTTAACGGAAGATCAGCAAAAAGACCCCGGATTACGACTTTTGTATATTAAATGTTGTATTCGGACGATCAAACACGATTTTCGGACTTTTTAACAATTTTTTTTAGATTATCCATTTTTCGACCGTTGACCGCTTTGTATAAAAACGAAAACGAAAATTTGTCCTACTTATCGGTTTGCATATACAAATTGATATACGCATTACTAAGGTAGATTTTGCATATTTTTTATTGGTTGATAAAAAAAAATAACTCGTTTATACCAACATGTGTTTTAATTGTTTCATGATCGAACGAATTCTACGTACACAATTTTACTTTGAAGATTTTGACAATTTTGGATCTGTAGGGCATATTATAGGAGTTTTGAACGTTTTCAGAGCATATTTTTAATGATTACGTATTTTCAACTCAATGTATACAAAATTAACTATCACAACAAAGTAATAAATTTTGTTTAGAGTCTGTATTAGTATTTTTAGCGCATACGTTCATTTACATATATATTACCTATATCATAGGCGTCACTAAGGGGTGTTGAGGGATATCTTTGTTAACCCAGGCATTTTTTCGGGGTAGCTAGGGTATCGTTTTGCCAACCCCAAAAAAGTCTTAGGTTTTAAAAACGTATTCGATGTTTATTATTCAAGTGTGTACGAACTATCTATAATTGTGACTGTGTCCAAAATAATAATATTTTGTGATAGTGTGTTAACTTGACTGATAACTGATAAATTGTTTTCTTTGTGAGCTGTTTGGTTTGTGTTTCTGTATTATTATTACTCTGTGTTCTGTGCCTACGATTTCATTAATCGCCGTGAACTGTGGATTATCAATATCATGACATAATATTGATACTCTATACGACATATATCGGCATACAAAGTTACTTGAGAACAACGATGGACCAAACAAGACTAAGTAACTTAGGTTTGTCGTATGTACACAAAGATAATGAAGTAAATCAAAATGCAATTATCGACGAATTATGTGCTGACAACAAACACCGAATTAATTTAAAATACATATTTGAGTGCTCATAAATTTAACATATTGATGTTTTCTTAATGTGCATTTGTTTTTAGTTAATATAACAGTTAAAATAATAATATAAAGTTCAGTTCAAATTTTAAATATGCATATGCATGCGTTTTCATTGTACAAAATAAAGATTTTGCCTATAAAAAATAATTTTTTCACTGTCCAAAAATAAACGCAATCTAAATTCGTTGCAGATAATTTTTTTTTTTTTTGCTACCCCAGAATTTGGACCCAAATGACGTCCACGACCTATATACATGTTACGGCCAATGTTGAAAATTGGATAATGTCAAAATTACGTTCAATAGAATCAATTTCGTGTCGTTAGTTAATATTAGTGTGCATGTGCCTATATTGTCAACATTTAAAACATAAGAACATCGTCCGTGTGTGTGTATACGTTGGTCTCTTTAAGCGAGACACGAGTTTGTGGACAACGAAATAATTCGTTTACGTGTCTAAGTTTGAAAACTAACGGAGAATACTCGGGCAAAGCGCTTACCTCAAACTTCAAAGTCTGATTTGTAGACCGATTCGCTATTATTACCATGCGGGTAGAGGCAATTGAAAACGATAATTCGCGTGTGCGATAATACAACGGCAGGTGCGAGACGATATTATTTTCGTGTATTACGGCGAGGGACCGCGTACAAATGCGTTTTGCCATTTTCCCGTCCGGAATACCGGGCCGGCGGTACACATTCGGAAACCCGCGGCATTCGAAACGCCGCCGTCGCCGCCGCGCGGGCATAAAACCGTAAACGCACCGTGTCGGGCGGGTGCGTCTGGTCCGCGGCGTTTTTTTTTTTTTTTTTTCATTATTTACACGCGGTGTCTATCAGCGCGGGCCCAATAAAAAAAGTAAAATACAATGATAATTCATCGCGTCGTCTCGGGCACCTATAAAATGATAATACGGTAAACCGTCCGCGCACCACGTCCACGCGCAGGTAGGTCGTACGTTTTCGTCGTCGTGCGGCAACGGAAAAAATGTAAAAAAAAAAAAAAAAAAAAAAAAAAAAAAAAT